>MZZL01000408.1:83900-283299 GCA_002749535.1 Apophysomyces variabilis | reverse complement strand
ATCTAGTTATCAAAAACTTTTAAGGAAAAAGGAAAGGAAAAGAAGTACATTTACAATCTTTATATAAAGAACAGCCATTTTGGGGAAAACGTACCCGGTTCGTTGATATATCCCCGCCATTGCTACACTGTCTTATGTAAGTCAATAAAAACTTAACTTTAACTAGGAGATTTTCTCCAAGTTCAAAGAACCAAATACGGCCAGCTTCCAGATTTCTGATTATGTGAAGCTATGGTACTTTGTAAAAGGTATTTAAAAAGCTTAACACCTCGCTTATCAGTGTCAATGTATATGACTGAAAGCCCGAACTACTGATGATTTGATTCCATTTTGCGTTTAATAAGGGCAGCGATGTGTTGCAAATTCTTGCTGGCACACGACAATAGGCATGTGTGTGGAAGAAACGCTATACTACAGATTAACCGAATGCTAAATAGATAACCCATTCAAACAGAATCTTACTATAGTTTGAATTCGATTTGTTCTTTCTCTTTGTTTTTTAGCTTCCATTTCTTTTTTTCTCCAAGAAGATTAAGAAGACAATGGTGAATGAAGCTCACATTATCATTAGTTTATCCACAGTTGTCTGCTTTGGATTCCTGTTGTTATGTTCCCTTTTCTTTATATATTTTTTTAACCTTATACACCTAACCTTACCTGAATTTAGATTTAGGTGGAAGTGACACACACAGAGATACTGTGAAGAGAGAGTTTTTGAAAATGTACAATCCCTGGATCATGGCCGGTCTTGTTGAGTTTTTCAGTCTGGTCACAATTTGACTGGTGACCTAAGTCATGACCCACTCCTGTTATACCCTAATAGTACATCGGGAAATGGGATCTAGCAGATGTAGGCCTTAACTACCATGTTGCTGCTATTATGGGAGCGCAGAGTGGCGGCAAAAGTAACCGGATATTAGAAAGTAACATTTAAAGTCATGAACTGGTTTGGCAGTTTGATTTATAGGTACCCTCCTAAACAGTCTTTGTCACGAATTTTGAGATAATGAACGAATATCAACGCTAAAAATCAACGAAACGTATCTGCATATCTCCCGATCGGGAAATACCCATACTTGTCCTTGACGTTGAGGGTTGCGATGGTTGCGAACGTGGTGAAAAAAAAAATTCGAACGTAAATCCTCACTGTTATGCATGGCTACCAGTGAAGTTTTGATATGGAATATCAAGGATCAAGTTGGACTTTATGAAGGTGGCAATTTGGGAATGCTTAGAACAGTCCTTCAAGTCAATATTGGGCTCTTCAAAGATCAGAAAGCGTAAGTGGCTCGTCTAATACTACGTCCTTCTACTATCCAGTGGAAAGCGACAATTAACAACCAAATTTTGATTTCTCTCTGGATACAGGAGAAAAAAACTCTTCTAATGGTCATTATTCGCGATTACACTGATATGACTCCTCTAGATAATCTGGCAGAGACACTCCAAGAATGTTTCGCAGAGATTTGGGCTGAACTTCGTAAGGTACACCGTATTTGCAATGGCAGATTTCTCATGTCAACCCTGACGACCACCTCTGGCATCCAGGCCTAAAAGAATGTAAAATTTGAGACTATTTTGACTTTATGTACAGCAGTCTTCCAAACAGTGCAACTAGACTCGCAACTCTTGATCCAAACGTGGCAGAGGTTCGTCACAGGCAAGTTGTGCCTAGTGAAGAGACAGATACTGATATGTACCAACCGATTTACTGATCCTTGCAATAAAACTACGTCTTCCGCTCTGAGTATGATAACGTGTTCCTGCCGACGACTGCTGTAGCTAACCCTGTAGTATTTGGGAACTAATTCGGAGAAACCAGGATCTTGATATACCAACTCATCAACAGCTGTTAGCACAGTATAAATGAGATGTAATTTTGAATGAATTCCTATAATGAGTTGGATATGCGAGTCTCATCCTTAAAAGAAAGTATTAAAGCAGAACAAGTCATTCCAGATCTTAAAAAAACAAATGCAAAAGCTGCGGAGCGAAATAACTCAGTTATTCAATCAGAACGCATCTGAAAATCAAGAACATGTCTACTGGAAGAAGAAGGCGGAACTTCTAGCAAGGTTAGACAAGGAACTACATGATATCTTTGTTGGTCAAATAAAGAACTTGCGAAAGCAAGCTGTCCAATCCTTTAAGCACAACTTAAAGGTAACAAGTACTCTAGTTTATTGCTAGGAATTTAAAAGTTGCGTAGGCCGTGCTGCCAATTTCTTCGTACACCTTCTGTGAACTTGTAAGAATATACCGAGCGGCTGCGGAAGGCTTCTTTTTAAGTGCCGCAAAAAGCAAATTGAAGAAAATACGTGATCTAAAAGTTCTTCAGGCAGTATTGTGGAGAAATGCAATTGGTCATACCGGTATTAATACCGTCTACACAAAGAAGACTTGGATGAACAAGAGAAGGACCGTTTTACGGAAGCAGAGTTGAGAAAAACCGTTCACAATAAGCTCCATGGAAAGATGCACTTTGTGCAGCTGGAAAGATTGTGCTAAGAATGCGGGTTTCTTAGGCGGCGGTCTCCTAGCGGGTCAGTTTGGAGCTCTAGCCGGTATTGTTACTCCTATTACTGTTATACAGTATGATCAGACCTTCCGTCCTGATTTACATCATCTTTTCAAGTAACAGCGGCTTTTTAACCTTATTTCTAAACCGTCGTTCACCAAAAAGTACATGTAGCATACTAACAACAATATGAATACTTTACTTCGTGCTGCGGGGCTCATAAATCACACACATGGAAACAATACATTGATTACTTTACTTGGTCTTACAAAGATCAAGCAACAACATGGGTAAGAAGTTCGTATCAATTAGCTATAGTGTATTAATCAGCTTGCTAGACCTTTCGTCTTCCATTATCAGCATGACCTTCTCAAAATATATCGCCACCAATGCTTTTGCAGTCTCTATCCCATTCTACAAGCCCATTGTACAGCGAGACCGACTATTCAGACGTAACATCACAACATTTCCAAGAAATCCGAAATGGAATACATGAACGTCTGGCGAGTTGATCCTGGTGTGATTGAGGCATATGTTTGCAGCAATGGAAGCAATGACATGTATCAAAATGAAGTTGATCTAGGACGTGAGTCATAGACGTACTTGGATTTTATGCTTGTACCTCCATGAAAAACCGACATTGTTGCTACAACTTTGTCTTTACATTCGCGAAAATAAACCTTTTTCTTGCATTTGATAGTGGAAGATGACCAAGGTATTCCTGATGAAGATACAGTAGAAGTTCTTGAATGTGAAGGTCTGGTGTGTACCTAAAGTACCCAAAGGTAACCATAAATTTGGTGCTATTTATCCTGTATCATAATTGTTCATGCTTATTTGACTATCTATAGGTGAAAATGACGATATGGAATTTCAACCTCACCAGATCTGACACCTTTCGACAGCAAAATGTCACACTAAATTTGGCTTTAATAAAAATACGCAAAGGATTGACACAAGTAAAACACCTCTAGTACGAATACTATAGTCAGAGATAGATACCAACAGAATTGCTAACATGGATTGCATTATTCGATTTATTGTACCAACTTTGGATACATTATCAGAAGTTACTGATTTTTATGGCTAACGAGATATGCAAGGATTGAAGTTTTGAATTACCAAGCACTTCAACGGCTGGACGAAGAAACGGTTAAGATCTTCATCAATTGAGGCACCAAGTACCGGGACCCTCTCAGGGACGCTGATCGTCTATTCAGGGCACGTCAACAAGACGAACGTGTGAACGACGAAGTGCTTCGTCCTGATGTGACACGAAGAAGAAGGAAAAGAAACAGAAGAATAATACAGAACCAAGAAACAGGTGAACCGCCACCTCCACCT
The DNA here is from genome assembly GCA_002749535.1 of Apophysomyces variabilis. Lineage (NCBI taxonomy): Eukaryota > Fungi > Mucoromycota > Mucoromycetes > Mucorales > Mucoraceae > Apophysomyces > Apophysomyces variabilis. The sequence goes on along the minus strand of MZZL01000408.1, from coordinate 279,437 downwards.
GCACGTCATCCTCCTAAAGAAGAGTAAGTCACTAGCTGATTACCAACAACAGCAAGTATAAAATGAATGCAGTCCAATACTTTTTGTTCGTGATCGACAATAGCAAGTGGCGAAAATCAATATGGAAAATGATACGGCAAAAGTTGCTGTAGTGGTGCATGGTGCTTAGAGGTCTGGACCAGGCATGCACATGGGCAAACAATGTGCACTGGCAGACAGATGTAGGAAGCTGCTCAAATGCGCTGACAATTCTGTGTTGGTTAATTATGATTGAAATGAATGATTACAAAGTGTCTCAAGTTTGCTCCCGGTGCGAAAACGAAATCCTTGGCAACTAGGTCTTGGTAGACATAGATGCTTGCATTCCGTATTAGTTTGTAGTAACTGTCATACTGTCTGGGATGTTAATGCGTCAAGGAATACCCGTGCCATCTTTATTGCCATGATTCAACAAGGGGGCCGACAAGTCGTCTTCATTCGGCCACAGACTACTACTACAACTGCTCCACGTAATAGAAAAGTGTGGTATTTACTGTTTATTAGTTATAAAGGAAAAACTATATCTTTGTTTAACCAGAATGCTAATGAACGAATGACCTTAATAATTACTCTCATCCCAATTTCCCTGATTTCCTAACACATCATCTTTGGACACTTACTCTCACGTTCTCTGAATTTGGGATGAATGCGCACACCGGACTTTTTTCGTTTTGCACTCCGTTAGGGAAAATCGAAACGGAAAAAGATAGCAATTTTTTCCGGATCCATCCATTTCAAGATCTTCAAAAGCGGTCACCAATCAGAGATCGCCATCGCCGATCACGCAAAGCAACAAAAAAACATTGATGGTGAAACGTGACACGACCCTGCAACAAAGCTGTCGCGCTTTAGAATTGGCAAAGCGGATTTTTCAGTGCAAGTCTGTCTAATATGTGAGTTACACAGTTTAGATATGATTCACCGCAACATCGGGAAAAAGAAAGAAAGAATAGACAGAATCAAAGGGGCTGTGTGGCAAGCAGGTAGCAGTTTTATGTAAGCAAACAAAAAACGACGAATTAAGCTTTGCCATGAGGTTCATTTAAAAGCCTAGGGTCCTTTTCAACCACAAGAGCTCGTAGCCATTTCGCTTCCATTTCTAATTCTTTGACACGCTGTTCCAGAGCTTCAGCTTTCTCTGTCATTTCCTTAGCTGTTTGTTCCAATGCTTGCTCTCGCAATTTCTTCTTCATACGGAATCTTGCAGAAGCAGCCGTATTTCTTCGGCGCTTGTCTTCTTCAGCAGCGGCTTTCTCCGATGGCTCATGATCGCTCGACGCCTTACGTTTTCTTGCTGCCGGTGTCTCAGGCAACAGAACTGATTCCACAGAGTTACTGGCTGGTGCAGGTGCAAGACGGGGCAAGGATGTGGGATTCATGACAGGATGCACACTCTGGATAGGTTGCTGATGGTGTTGTACCGGATTCATAAAAAAAGATGGCGCCACGTACGGTTGGACAAATCCTCCGATAGATGTACTGTTATTCTCGGACTTCGTCGTCGTCTTGTCGGCAGGTCCTGTAGTAACAGGTGGGTGGGCTACATAATCCAGAAAGAGACGCAAGATAGAATGAATATTTCCCTAGCAGCAAAACAGGCAACTTTTAAATTGATGTGTTTATACCAAGCTCAGAGAAACTAGACAGAGTCTGGAACATGTCTTCCGTTGGCTTGGCCTTCAGCTGGTCGTTGAGCAAAGCTGAACCAGGCTCAGAATCAAAAGTGAATTGCGCATTAGCCCACAATGAAAGCTCTTCAGTGAGGGATTCTTCCGAAATGGGGAGAGGTGAATCATCCCCAAGTAGGTTGAGTTGCGAAATATAGGACATTCGTAAACCGATCCCTCAGCATGCAGAAAGAAAGACGCAAAAGCGGCTTCCACCTGTGTGATTTATATCTTCTGTCATGTGACTTGTGCGCTCCGAGAAAATTCTGCGCTGACAAATAAGAGTGAGTTGAGAATGAGTGAATCTGAATCTGGCTGGTGTAGGCCCAACAGTGCTAGGACGAGGAATGGTACCAACTTTGATCAGAGCCACGAATACTTTTGAAAGTACAATGCTTGCTAAATCAATGAAATCAAAGAATAACAATAGCCCAGATATAAAATGGGTTTTGGTTCCTCCTATCAATTCAACAAGGAACATCGAACAGGATGCCCAATTTGTATCAAATTCTATGCTGTAAACGAGCATATAGATTATCAGCTACCTTTTTTTTTTTTTTTTTTTTTGACATTGCCAGATAGCAAAAACAAGTCTTGGATAATATACATATGGACATAAAGTTCGGGAATAAGCGGGCGATAGATGACCATGCAGATCGTCAACCAATTTGCAGTCTTCCCTAACTGGGTTCTGCATTGCATCTCACACATATTACGTGGACTGACTGGCTCGGGGATGTGTAGATGTGAGAAACCAAAGCATAATTCATGGATAGTGTCTTTTGATAGACTTCATTAGGAAACTACAACAAAATGATGTAAAGCAGCCAGATGTATCACCGTAGTATTCTAGAACGATTCGTCTGCAAGCTAATAGCGTGCTTGTCGTTCTCCATCTCAAAAAAAACCCAAAACGCTTAATAAAGAGTTTGCTACATACGTCGAGACACATATAGACATTGCAATGATTTGTCTTTGCTTAATTACGAGAGCAACTGGAAGATATAGCATGTCAAATGCGGAGTAAATGGACCGGCATGACCATTCTGAACTCCGGTGTGTCGGACTCTATCCCGCGCATCCAAAAAAAAAACTACATCTTTTCTTTTTCAGAGTGCAGAAAGGCAGTACCCGATAATGAAAGTGTCACGCTACGCTAAAGGATTTTCGTCTAGCCACAAATACCTCTTCAGCCCGCTCGTCAACTGTGTCTTGAAGAGGGATAAATCTTATAAGCATCTCAGAGCCCCCTGTGGTACCGAGCGATGCAAGCTGTATCAGGTTGTCATGGGGAAAGTCAGGTTCCAATGAGCAGCTGATTCAAACCACAAGGTGAAAGTCTCGATAAATCTCGATATCGTTAAACATGAAAAGAAAAGGAAAAGCAAATGACTTGTCATAAGTGTGTAATCGAGTCTCTGCTCACCCTTAATGGGTTCCTTAAGAATAGATCCTTGTTTGGTCATCTGCTGGCCAGTAGCTCACACTGAAGGAATCTCCCCAATGTCGCTGAGAGTAAAGGCGGTTTTGACCTCAGTTGTTTGGGCGCTCTTTTCCAACTCCCCAAGTACAATGTTATTGTTACACAAATCCAAGTCTGCGCACTGTCCACACAGAATCTGAGGTAGAAGGAATCAGTTTATTTTCAGTTAATCGGTCTCCTTCTCTTCTTTCTTAAGCTTCTCTGCGCTTTCTCGTTGAAGTTTGTCGAATGGAACGTCTTCCTCACTGTCTGCTTTGACCTAATCCAATCAAGGAAAAACAACCTTTAAGCTCTTTGTTATCCATTGATCTCCTGCAACAAACTCACGGCTGCTTCACTATGAGACGCAAGTTTCTCATTCCATTGCTTATCTTGCGCTCGCAGTGATTTTCGTTTCTCTTTTTCAAGAACTTCCGGATCGTTATCGCTCATATGGGAGTATTGACTCATACATCGAAAGTGAGTTCTCGTAGACGGCCATCGATGCCTCAATGGGCGGGCAGCAAACGTCAGCGGCTGTTTAGGCATCATCATCGTTATTATCGTGGTTCAAAGATGGATGAGACCTGCCATAGACTTGTCCAAAAGCTAGGTCTTATATTTTTTTGGTTGCATTGACATCATGGATCCGTCATATTGCAATCGGGGCATCGGATAAACATTGAACCGACCATGGCTCCGCCAATTGAGGCAACAATCCTCTCCGAGAAAAGTGTGGCCTCTAGTGCGCTTATTCAATGTTGCGTTCCTAAAAGTGTGAATGCTGCTTCGGAGGGAGTCGAGCGTCGCTTAACCGACGATCAAAATGTGGCATACCCCGAAATATCGACCATCCAAGCTTTGGCATTTTTATAAGCACATGTTTAATGCATCAGCGATTGTGTTCGTATATTTTCTTAATGCGTGTCATCGTACAAGAACTTTATTCGGCCATGAGCACTCACTTTTTTATTATGCAAAACGTGTTATTATTGATAAAGTCTGGCCAAACCTGAGCCTACCAATTCATATACATGCCATCAGTTTCTGGTGTAAGTTTGTACACGAAACCTGCATGATATGAGGAAACCAAGGTGGACTAAACCTTGCAAACTTTCAAGTCGGAGGCATACATAGGTAATGTAAGTTCCATGGTGAAGGATAGATTGGGCTCGCGGAAGTAGAATTAGATTTTCGATTGCTTCGCATGGCTTTGTCAGTTATCTGTTTTTCCATGTCAATCATAGACACATTCAATTTCTTGGTTAAGCGCTTTTAGAGAGCATGTGGTTGCCAGCTTGTTATTGACAAATTTTGGCATTTACGTCTTTAACAACCCTATAAGCAATCCTCAAAGTTTTCAAATGAAAGCTCTGTTACGTTTTAAAGATCCTTTTATTTAATAAACCACGGCCAAGAAGGACTGTACCGCATCTTTACTCATCAGTACACCAACCATAGTACTTATTGCTATTAAATCAGGATAAATCATTGCCAAAGAGGTTCTGAGCTGCTGTTCTTCCTTTTCGATTTAAGCTTCAGGGTTAACCAGATCTGTGGCTTGTCGAACCGTATGACCCTTTTTGGAACCGGGGCTCTGCGTTGTTGCTTTGAACCTTGGAAAGGATGCAGTCGCGCACGATCGCGTTATTGACCGCTGGTCTCGCCGTTGCTGGGCTTGGATACCTTGTTTACTTCGACCATAAGCGTCGCAATGATCCCAACTTCCGAAAGAAATTGAGTAATGATAAAGAAAGCTATGATCTGTCGGGACTTGTGCTCACAACATGCAGGACGCGAACGTAAATTGGCTGCTAAAGCTGCCAAGGTCTCTGAGGAAGAAAAGACAAAGTCCATCGTAAACCTTGTTCAAACTGTTCTTGCGGCCGCTGCCACTGAGTCTTATCCTACTACACCTGAGGAAAGAGAGAAGTATTTCATGGTACAAGTCGCAGCTGGTGAAGAGCTATGCGGAAAAGGTAAAGGTTGGCAAAGCGTATATTACGGAACTTAAGAGAGAGCAAAACAATAGGCGAGCAATTCTACAATGATGCAGTGTTGCCTTTCTACAAGGCCTTGAAGGTCTATCCTGCACCCATGGAGCTTTTGATGATCTACCAAAAGACCGTCCCCGAACCAGTCTTCCAAGTTATTGTCAATATAATGGCTCTTGAAGTAAGCATGAGAGGGTACATGCGATGGTTAGGAAAAACTAACTTGCTGTAGCAACAAGCGGCAAATCCCGAAGGAGTCCAACAACAAGCACCTCCGGAAGAAATCGAGATTCCAATTGAATAAATTAGCAGAGACGCCCTTTGAAACCTCGTTCAAGATACTCTCATTTTGTCAACCAATATGTGGCCCTGGACGGACAGCTAGGGCATTTTGCTAGCAACACACTATAGACATAGATGGAATGAAGAATAATAGACAAAGAAAAATACTCTTTATGACCGAATCATCTATATTACTATAATTTACACTTAAAGTTCGAATGCGATGCTCATTATTATGTTGTCATGGGTCGGCGATTGACATGGGTTCATTGGTCGTTTGCTGTGCATGCTTCTTTTGGTGGAATGCTATCCAACCTTCGCGTCGAGGGGAGGCACTTTTTGCCCATCTGATTGTTACGAAAAAAATTTAAGCATTTATATATGCACCGTAACAAAATAAGAGACACTCACAATTCCAGCAAGCGTCCTCGCTTAAGTTGCTCGTCGTATCCTGCCTTAGGAAGTAGAGTTTCAATCATATCATACACAGCCAGAGGTTTCGGCTCAGTGAACTCTATTGTTACAAGGTAAGCATGAGGATAACTGTAGTGATCCGAACCTTGGTGGATCCATTGGCTTCTTGGTAACTCGAAATCAATGATTACGTCTGCTGTCCGTTGATGCCGTAACTCGAACCCGTCTCCCTAACCAAAGCAAGCCATGGGTCAGTAGGCTACACTCATACTTCTGCCAGCTGACCTTTTTAAACATCAAAAGAATTTCTTTAGTTGAACTAATATAAGGGCTTGGTTGATCAAGTGGTACGTTGTTGATCGACTTTTTGAACCACACCAAATTCTCTACATATCTACAATCTTTTACTGCGTGTGAATAATGATTACATCTCGCAGTTATACGTACTGATGCTAGACATCATTCTCACTACGTCTGCTTGAATCAGTTTGTGTGTCCAAATAAAAACAAGACCTGCTGACATCTGGTCCACTACTTTTTCTAACAAGGTAGCCTAACAATGGCATTAATCACCGTCCAGTTACGGGAAGACTTACCATAGACTTAACGTTCCAACTACATCGACCGTCATTTCGTCCATCATTGATATAGAATTCCCACGGTGGATCCACCAGAATTCCCTCTAACGGCGAGTGCCTCGAATCTGTCTCATTCTGCTGTAGTAATGATTCCAAAACACTGGTGCAATCCATCATATCTTCAAGTTCATAATAATGTACCCGCTCTTCGTTGATCTGTCTCGATTTCCAGACCGCAAGCGGCGTGATTTGTCTGACACCGCTGTATAAGTCGTTGGGTATACGAACGTTGGAAATCATTTCATCTGGGGTATCGATTTTCGCCTTTTTGACACCAGTAAAAAAGCGCGACAAAGAAGCCTGGGTACGAACGACAGTCTTTGACTGATCATTTCCTTCTGTAGAAGCTAGAGATTTTTGAATAGGTTTCTTCATTAAAAGCCTACGTTATCAGTTAGCAGCATTGGGTGTTGTTATGCTCCTACATCTCTGTGGTTGCAAGTCCTTGTCTCCAGTGTTGCTTTGCATGCCAATACGCCTCCCGTGTTTCCTTATCGAGGTATGGTCTACCACAGTTACGTGAGTCAGTTATCCCCGGAATAAGCCATGCTACCTCATAAATTCTCTAAGCTTGTCCAATCTTTCATTCCAATCTTTCTCCCAATCATAATTGGACCCTTTAAGATGTACTTGCTCGGGTTCCATTGTCTCCATCATAAAGTCATCGTCCCCATCAATCACTGTCACTGGTTTTTGCTTCTTGACGAGATCACCAATATTAGACTTTTTGCCCGTAATTGTTTTTGCCACACGAGGGGCTGCTTTCGGCTTTGGTGCTGCAATTGATCTGACTGCGACACTGCCCAACGGTTATTATTATAAATCCCTTGCGGTTTAGATGTTCTACCTGCCGCTGCGATTGTGGAATTCTTTCAGCCAAAGGTCAACATTACGCTCAACTTCCTTCACGTCTTCTTCTTCCCATTCCGAACCAAGATTCGTCGTAGGTATTTCACCTCCGGGCGCCCGATCCTTGTGGATCTGCTTAAGCTTTCCATCGATTATTGCGTAGGACTCATCCTGAAGTTTTCTTTCGCTGACTAGTTTCCGATAATAATTCATACATTGATAGCCTACCTTTAAGCAGAATAAGTAGGTTGTTACGACAGTCTTGAATTTTTCTTACTCTGTGTGGTATCTCTTTGCTGAAGAGACCCCAAGATGCACCTATTTTCCAACCACGAGATATCCATTCATTATACCGTTCCATAAATAGTTTGTGTTCCTCTCTGGACCAGCCACCATTGCGCTGTCCTTCGCCCGGTACTATCCACTACAAATTTGAGATGACATATTTATAGATTTGACCGGCTTACCAACGAATCGGTAATAGTAGCCCTCTGGATTCTGTTTTCAACATGTATAAGGGGTCTATCCTCTGCTTAATAACGAACTCACCAAATACCTGCCTTCCCAGGCCTTAATTCTTGGTGCTTGCCATTCTTTAACGGAAGAGCGCGTGAATACATCTTCTCCGATCAGCTTTTTCTGTTTGCGTCCGGGATCTGACACGGATAACGAAGCAAGCATTGGGGTTGTCAGTTCCACATTGTCGGTCGACACAGTACAATCCTGTTGAATGTTAGGAACATGTTCGCAAGCACCGTTGCTTGCTATATCGTCATTGGCGTCTATGCGTTCGCTCTTAGGCAATCTAACTCTTTGCTCAATGTCGATCACTTGCTGCCAGAATGATCCATCCATATCATCGTCATCCATTCTCTCTATGTCGGGAGAGTGTGACTTAGGTCGATCGTTGGTAGATTTTCTTAGATCCTCCGAGATAGACGCTGCGATCTGGGTATTTCGGTAGTGTTAAGTTTAATCAGGTGAGTAATGTATGAATGCACACCTTTTTAGATGAAGAAGTGTGGGGGTCATCGACAGAAGATGCTTGTTTGGCAGCTTCTCCCATGAGCTTTCGTTTCCTGGAAATGGAAAGACTCAAGACATTGGTAGGCTTTGAGGGGGAATCCCAATTCATGATATTTCGCTACAAGCAAAAATTACTCTCAACGCGTTTATATAAACGCGTCGCGTGCCTGAACACAAGATCGTGAATGTCGGATATTCAAAATCTCGGAGCAACAACTTGATTACTTGGTTACAAGGCAATGTTGCATTAAGAGAGGATTTCATTTAACGGCTTGTTTATTGAGATCCAAAGAACTTTACGCCCATATCATCTTCTGAGGATCCTTTAAATATCTGAGCAACACCACGCTTGACAAGGACATTCAATGCCTTGATTAAAATTGTTTTATCCATTTCGTAAAATTCTTTTACAACTGTATTAGTTCAAATTCGCGATGTCTCCTCTATATTTTACCTTCCCCTTCTGCCATATCACCATGTGCAATCTCATACACCGTCACTATATCGTTGTTCATTCCTCTTTGATTCACCTATAGGAAAGGTCAAGAGCCCTGTTATCTGTAACATCATATATCTTTACCCAATTCCAGATTGCATTTGCCCAGTCCTCAGGTTTTTTCCAATATATCCACGCATGAGCCTTTGGCCCCTTGGGTCCGCCTTCCCATTCTGCTGTACCTAAGCATCTACACATTCAGCATTCGGGAACCATCGACAACTTTTCCCGTCACCTTGTTTCACCATTTCGTCAATAATTTCCTGTAGAGTCGGAAACGATAGCCGTCCTAGATGAAACTTTCTTTAACTTACACAATATCGATCTGGTGTGAACATACGTTTTATCTTGGAGTTTTGAAAGAGCTCAGACCCTCCAGGAACCGTTGCTTCATGTAGATCGATTCGGAATATACGATGATGTCGTGTGTAGCTCAGTATGAGGTCAGACCATTGGGCAACCTGACTGCGCCAAGTCGCTTCTGTCGGCTGGCGGCTTTGTCATTGTATGTGTATTTCAGCTGGCAGTATTTGAATTTCGTCTCTTACGTGTACACAGGTGGGAAATCATGCATAGCAGGGAATCGAAATTCAGTTGAGCTCATGGCGGATGTTCAAAGTAAGATTCAAGACGTCGAGAATGGATTAGTAGAATAGAAGTTTGCGCTGTTACTATAGGCATGGACAGTGAACAGCGAAATATATAATTTATGACTCCGCTCCTTGCTTATGACAGAAACTGTGTGTTTGAAGCAAGCCTCGCTTGTAGCCTTCAGCGGTTGCACGCAGCATGTACTTTATGACCGTCATACGCCACTAAAACGCTTACATGGAGAAGGAAAAAACGGCAGCTTAGAAGTTGGAAAGGAACTTTTGGCGATGCAAAAAAATGGATACTTTTGGTCTATTATCAAAAGCTCAAGTAATTTGCACATGTAATAGTTGAGCTGTATCTATCTGTCATGGCTTACTGTTTATTGAATTACATTTCACGCTACTCTAAAATAAAATTTACTTCCATGGAAAGAACCAAGTTTACTTTAAAAGTGAAGTAGAAATGCGTCCTTAGTAAATACATTATGCGGGAAGTACATTTTGCTTACATCAACTTGATCCTCCAGAGGACACAAAGTTCATTCGAGCAGCGTGAGATATGATTCATGGTTCGTAAATGCGAGTGATATGATGCCTTTTTACCTACCACCGAAGGGTAATCCCAACACATGGGTTGGAGACCACGTCGCACCAAATCCATTGTGACCAACGGTTGAAAAAAAGCAAATAAAAACTTGCTAAAAATGGAAAAGCCGCCAGTAGGTACAATGGAAAAAGGTGTTGTCAGCATGCAATTGTTCATTCAATAAAAGAAAAAGTACTTACAGACACCTTGTCCAAATCCATGGCATACGCACTCCGCGAGGAGGTGTTGGTGCTCATCCTGGAGCGAGAGAGGAAAGAAAGGAAAAAGAAGTGGGAGTGGGAGAGCCATGAGGGCGAAGGCACCTCGACCGCATCGACCATAAGAAGACTATCCAACATGAAGTGAGTCTAGGGCAAAGAGTGCAATTGCGAAGCGTGTATACTTACCAACAGGGGGACTAGCCCTGGCAAAATAGTAAAGAACTCCAAAGAAGAAACGAAACCGACAACAATTTCACATGCAACTACAAAGGAACGCATCTGAAGCATCGTCATGATGTCTTGCCCCACACCATCCTAGGATAGTCTGGACCACACTCTTCAGCAACAGATAATGACAACAAAGGTATTTGCTCGCTTAATAGGCTTTGGAAGCGATATCGCTCATGCAGTGTAAGATGGCAGGTAAAAGAGGGAGCACGGAGAGATACAGCACCAACCCAAACTTGGATTACATGTGCGAAAAGAATTATCTGTCAAGGACTTACACGCATAAATGTACATGTAGCTTTCATTAACGAGTCATTCACAAGGCATTTGTACTATAAACGTCCATTTGCATGGACTGACAGTGTATAGCGGAAGAATGCACCCATATGAAATAGAAATAGGAAATGGAATGAAAAATGGATATTATCACTCAAGTTTTCTTTATCATTGACCAGCTAATGTATCGTTCTGTTCCAACGAATGAATATCCTCAGTAAAGCAATAAGTCTATGGTATTCTATTATTATTATCTTAGACTTGACCAAGATTTGAACTATGCATAGTAGAAACATAGGCTTTTTTTAACCTTGAGTATTCTGTTACAGTAATACACTAGCGTGGAATTTGTCACTCTCAGCACAAAGTTATCATGTTTGCTAGCGCAAAAGTAGTGTTGCGGTGGCGAAAACTACTTTGCAAAATACTGTATTTTTCACATTTCGTTCACGTTAAATGTCACTAGATTTATAGGGAAGTTCATCCTCCAATCCAATAGCACTATTATCAATATTAACGTTTAGATAAATGCAACTCATTATAACTGGTTCACTGATGCTACGTACTTGCGATAAGGATAAATATCCCACTTCTCCCAAGCTTTGCCAAGTGTGTAAGGATCGTTTGCAATTCTCTCTTCCAAGGCTTCCCTGGATTCAGCACGACAAATCATAACGCTCCCGATCATTTTTCTGTTCTGTTTCAATCGTCCGCTATGGTAAATACTTGTATCGTTTTCTGGCTTTCAGTTTACCTCATGGTTATCAAAAATGGCACCTCCACAGACAAGATCTCCGTTCTTTCTAGCCTCTTTTGCCCAAGCCAAGTGTGCTTCTCGTGAAGCCATGCGACGTTCCAGTGCGTTGGGGTCAGTGTAATCGTGGATAACGACGACAAATTGCTTTCTTGTGTCCGCTGAAGGTAGAATGGGGTAATTATCAGCTATCTGTCTTACTACATACTAGACTTACATTTTTCCATTGGGAATGCTGAGTAAAGATGCAGAGGAAAAATATGCGGATGATCTTTATATTGACATGAGAACAACAAAGAACAGACGGGCGTTAACTCCTGAAGTGCGCTGATCTCGGTTAAATTATGATCCATTTCCCTTTTAGGAATTCTAGCCTCTGCAGTAAGCTTCTTTACTTTCTTATTAACTAGCCATTTTCTGCGTCGATGTAACACTAAGAGCGGCTATGACGTCGCTGTACCTTATGGTAACATGTCCCAAAAGAAATGAAGTTGCCTATTGCTGAGTTATTTGAGGTAGATGGAAAACAGAGCTTGACACTAACGAATTATATTATTCTTCAGTTATAAAGCATTTGATTTGATTTATTTACATCAATTGGCCTTTATTTAATTATAGGTGTAGAAAAACTTACCCAGTTGTCTTGTGGTATTTTTTGCCTTCTGAACTGCAGCCTCCTACCTGGATCTTGCAAGTACTTAAATCTGTCAGATATATTGTACTTAACCCAGTACCTTCTGGTGTTGATAAAATGTGGATCGAAGTGTTGACTTCTCCATACACCCTTAAGATTACTAGATATAATATTTAACTTGGTCTGTAGCGACCTGTAGACATTATAAAGTACTGAAATTGGCTTTTTAATTCTGAGTTATATGCTTCTTTTAGAGAAGCCCTGCGATACTAATCTTAATCCACTAGCGGCACTAATCTTTATCCCTTGCGAGAAAGAAATGTCGATAGTACTGCATCTTTGCATCTATTCACGAATCTGTGTGAAATTTTCAGTTCGTATCCTATAGTTGTATCCCAGGTTATGAAAACCTTTGCGTACTTTAGAATAACAACTCCAACCGTTAGAGATGTAAACATTGACAGAAGCCTAAGTATGACCAACAACGTATCGGCAAGTGCACTCAAGGCAAGGTGTAGTTTTATTGCCCAAGCGCTATGCTTAGAAAGTTCCGCCATAAAACGCTCCGTTTTCTGTAATAACAATGAAAAGGTTTTCAACTCTTTTAAGCTTGTTGAAATTATCATGCGATTTAATGGTACACACTTTAAGCGGAGTATCTTTAATTTTTGATATATTCGTTAATGCCGCTAGCAGCACGATCATTTAAGAAAAGACAATGTACTTAAGACTCGAAGATGACGATCTCAAGAGATTAATAAAGTATATCTTGTAAAACAGACATACGGCAGCATTTGATGGTTGGTGGTTGTCGCAAGAAATATCTGATATTAAACTTTAACTATAAGGCTTGAAGTACAGTATCCTTGCATCGTACACACCGCTACTTCCGACCACATTGAACTTCTGAAACGACACAGCAATTACAGCATGACTGAGTTCAAAGAAAGGATACAGCAGAATGATACCAGGTCCAAATAGCAATTTAATGATCTTGGCATGTCCTATTAGCAGACAAAATCGAGAGAAAAAGTCTGTCATCAAAAGGGAAGTGATTCTTCCTTATCGGAACGGCGTTGTCCTGGATTTCGCTTTTCTTATCTTGCTGTTATCTATCCTAAAACAGATGTGGCGTCGTGACAAGCAGAGCCAGTGTAGTATAGAACTTTATAGGCTGTGGAGACAGAAACCTATCTGACATAAGTTGAAACAATGTCAGCGCAGCGAGTCGACTGATGCAACCGTTTGTGTGGCTGCAAAGCAGCTAGATGTATTGTCATTGATTTTAAAGTGGAACAGACCAAGCAACGCGCCAATCCCTTAGAGTTCTGGAGGAAGGGGAGGTATGCCAATTTCAACGAAAGTGTCACCATGATTGGACTAAAATAGATGACTTCCTCTATGAATTTAAGTTCAAATTTCAGAACTTTTTTTGGGTCATTTTGTCTTCCTTTTTTTTCCGCGTCTGCTTCTTTACCTGTTGTCAGAATGACACAACCTTTCATGGACAGCATGAGTTATACGGTACCTGCCGTTTCAGTGAAATCCGAAGCTTCTAGACGTTATGTCCAGTGGAAAGATGAAGACGTGCGACTTTTGTTAACAGATCTTGAACAAGCTGGTCATTACGAGAAGTGGAAGGCCAATAAATCAGGTTATAGTAAACGAGTAGCCGAGGAAGTATTTCGAAATATAATGTATCATGAAGCCATCAAGTTCAAAGTGCGTTGGCTGGAGACTAGATTTCGTCGATGGGAGGCACAGCTGGCATTACCTGAGATTGAACAGGATGCGCAGATGAAAGCGGAAATCCAGGGTAATGAAAATTGTCGGGGTAGGGTGAAAGGGGGCATAATTCATTTGTACACCTTTAGAAAAGATGCACAAGGAATTCCCATTTTATGATCAATGCAAGAGAATATTCGATGCGTCCTCTGCTCCCTCCACAACTATTACTACAACTACAACTACTACTACTACTACCACTGCGTCTGATACAAACTCAACCAGCACCATTAGTACAACTAATCCTTCCGCAAATAAACCTACTTCGCCAGCCGCATCGGCCACTGAAACAAACCCTCCCGCTTCTGCTCCTGCTCCTCCTCCTGCTCCCTCCACTTCTACAGAGGATACATCAGCAAACCCTTCTGGTATCCCTCACGAGCCATCGCAATCGAATACAGATACGCGTCCTCCCTCCGAATCAGACCGCATTGCTCCAACATCACCACGTACCTCCAATACAACACTAGCACCTCTAGCGAATGGGTCCCACACTACACCAACAAGTACTCTGGCATCCACAGACCCAAATACATTCGTATCACATAAAAAAAGGAAAGCAACGTAAGTAGAAAAAACATTGAAAGGACTTGGATCTTATATTTGATAGTCATCGAATCACTGATGGGATTGCTGAGGAAAGGAGGTTAAAATTAATGGATATGGAATTACAACTTAAAAAGATGGAGCATGAAGAGAAAATGCAGCAAATGAAGCTAGAACAGTTACGACTGGAAATCGAGTTAGAAAAACTCAGACGACCTTCTGCACGTTCTAACGAATAAAGCAATAAGATAGCGGACAATAGATAGACCATGTATGCTTCTGCTCTTTTGGCGTCCTCCGTTTTGACGTTTCACTAACAGCAGTATGTGGTTACGAAAGTGATGTCCGTTTGTTCTCTTAAAAATCATCCTTGCTTAGCCGCACAGTCAACCTGGTTTTTCTGCGACGAGTAGTAGGAAACTCATGATCGGCCATTCCCATCTATGCAAAGCGGCAAAAAAAATGCACAAGAAAACATTAAAATTGTTCCACATCTATCAACGTGTGTTCATGGCCCGTTGTACAAAGATAAACGCCTTGGTATACAAGTCGCGCTCCTAAAATAACTATACTGTGCGAAAATGAAAACAATACCTACGGCCTCTCACTCTCTTCTGCAAATGTTACTCAGGGCGCTAGCGACTTGTCATCGTTGTGTATCTCATGCTGTAAACTGCAGAGCGATAAACCATCCATTAGCAACGTAAATGCCAATAGTCTGACCAGCCATAGTTTTTTCAATACAGAAGATCAACCATGGAGTCCACATAGGAATTCAGAGAACAGTGAAATAACCGAGTTTTCAAAGTGATACCAAATTGTTTATCGTCCAAATCTCACATATACTTTCTGGCAATTAAAAGGGAAACGCGGTTGTACACTTGCGAGGGAAAAAAAAAGAGCAATGAAAGATGGAGTACATGGCGCTTTAACGGTAAGACTTTTGGTAACGTGCGCGAGCACCGGGACCACCAAACTTCTTGGGTTCGCAACGACGGGGATCGGCAACAAGAAGGGTACGGTCGTATTGGACGAGGATCTCCTTGATCTCCTTTTTAGCGGCTTCATCGACGAATTTTTGGTAGAAAGCCACGATGGCCTTAGCAAGGGCCTGACGGATGGCGTAAACCTGGGAAGTGTGACCACCACCCTGGACACGAAGTCTGATGTCGACGTTAGAGAAGCGTTCTTCGCCGAGAAGAAGGACAACTTCGTAAACCTTGAACTTCAAGATCTCGGGTTCCAAAAGCTCGAGAGGAGAACCATTCACACGAATGAGTCCTCTTCCACGCTTGCAGTGGGCAACGGCAGTGGCGGTTTTCTAAGTAGGGACAAGGGGAGGGAAGGGGTCAGCTTCTGTGTATCTCATCGCATGTTTTCCATCGGTAGCATCGTTCGATTCCGGACATCTACGCTACCTTGCGACCGAAAGTCTGAACAGCTTCCATAATCGGTTTCTGGTTAAATCGATGCATCCATTCATCAGTATTTGTGTTGTACAAGTTAGGAATATGGGTATTACCTACAGTTGAAAGGGAGGGAATCGCTCGTTCGCCTTGCGACGGGATACTTCTCCCAACGGTCCATTGATGGATTCCTACAAAGTGTTTCCGGGCCGCACCACTACTACCGGACTGCCGGTGATTCAATTCTAACAGCCGGGAGTCTTTCTCTTATGAATCAGAGCTGAACAAGGTGAATGGCCCAGCGCTATCGTATCAAATCCGAGATCCCTAATTTTCAGGGCTCTTCCTAGGAAGGTTTCGATATCGTGGTTAAATAGAAGTCAGCCAATATTGTTTGCATCTTATATTCTTAACGTGATGCTGTAGTGTTGTACGTTGCAAGATTTGAAGTTCGTGAATAAACTTATTAATAACTTCAGATTTTTTTTATTCTCTAGCAGTATTTTGCGTCCTAGCTCTCGGGAAAAATAAAGAAAGTGAGAAGGCACTAGAATTAAAACAAAATTATGATATAAACCACAAACGAGGTGTGAAAGTATGATATTTCTATGATCACCAGGGCACCGTCGATCCTTAAAGCTGCTCCGGTGACTGTGTTTCTTTAGCACCCTACACTATCGCGCACTGCAGACATGCTTGCTTAATTTTCGATCATGGTCGCTATGCAACTTTATGTGTGGAGTCCGGCGTTAAACGCACCATCCATTGATCCTAAGTGCGTTGTTGTTGAGTCAGTACTTCGCCTTTTAAAGGTAGACTACACAATTGTCCATGCGAACGACCCTCAAACCAGCCCAACTGGTAACAGCTAACCGGCTCACTTCCCGTTTACTCACGTTTACTCACGTTTACTGCAGGCGAGCTGCCCCTACTCAAGGATGGATCTGCCTGGGTCGCTGGTGTACACAGAATTCTGAACCATTTAGCCAAACGGAATCTAGACGCTAACGAGAGCCTATCGTCCGAGGAGAGAGCAGAATATCTCGCGTAGGCTATTTAATTCCAACCGAGTATTACTTAACTTAACACGGACGAAACAGATACGCTACACTTATACAAGAAAGATTGTATGATTGTATGGTAAGAATAATTGAAATGAAGTGCAAAGTATGATATTAACGTCCAAAGCAGTTATTTACTTGGTATGCCGACACCACCAACTTTATCAAGACAATCCGCCCATCGTATGCCAAGCTTCTCTCTTTTCCCTCGTGCTATATTGTACCCATTCAGTTAAAGAAGAGTGCCACAGCACGACTAGCAAGATATGAAGTAGAAATTAAGAGTGATGATACCGGTCTGCCCCAAAACGAAATAGAGGAAATGAAAGAGCTGCAGAAGACGGGATGGCATCATGCAAGTGTCCGTTTGCTTCTACAATTGGAATTGACAGTTGCTTTGTAGATGTACCGGCTCGCAAGAGAAACGTATAGTATTTTGAATGACAAATTAGGAGAGAAAGATTATATGTTTGGCGAGCGGTAAGAAAACGAATTCTTGCAGCTAAAGAGGCTAAACGTTTACATTATTTGTTAAAGAGCCACGCTATTGGATTGTATGGCATTTGGATATCTGGCGTTACATTTATATCCAGAACTTGCCCATGGACGATTACAGCATATTTTGATACACGAATATCCGCGCTTGGCCCAGTTTTGTGATCGATTCAAAACCACGTATTTCTCAGACGAACAGGCTGTCTCTCAACCTGCTGAAGATGTTCCTTCATTTTGGCGGACGATTATCAGCAATCCTCGTACAATTTTCAATAACGTAAAAGACAATATTGTATCATATATGGGAGACCCTGAAGCAGAGAAGAAGAAGACTCCAGCGCAAATTGAGTTTGAAAAGAAAAGGTTATGGTCTATCACTGGTGGTGTCATGTTCTTGCTGGCATACGTTGTGTACAATGGAATAGTCAGCATAGAGTTTGAAGATGACAAGGAATACAACGAAGAAGAAGAGTACGATAGTTATGAGGATGAAATTGATGAGTTATAAAATAGAATTTGGTTTGCGTAAACTGAATGCTTGTAATAAACACGTTAAAACGCCCTTTAGCATTTGTAAAACATGAATCAACATGTCTATCACTAATATATAATTCAATAGATGTAAGACAGCCTTTTTGTTTAGCGTCAACCGTCGGTACGGCAACAAGTTGGTGGGACGCTTCGAAAGACCCAGCGGAGTTTTACCGGAATCACGATCACCGAAAACAGCCGACACGTTACCAATGTCCTACGCGACGTTCAATGTCTAACCGATATTGTCCAAACTTGAATTCATTCCAGTCGGAGTAACCAAGTACTGCTCGAAAACATGCCTTCAACACGGCCATCACCACCAACACCTCGCAATGAAAACAATTCCCTTGAAGAGCAAGTGTATCAAATCGCCAGTAACAATGACCCCGTATATCAGTCCTCCATGCCCGATAACAATGTATCCATTTCAGCTCTGCGAACTACTATGCCGGTGCCTGAAGCCTCAATAGCTCAGGCATCGACAATTCGACACTGGAAATCACCTACTGCGTCATTAAGGATAAATTCTTGCAGTGAACCATCGTGTGATCTACAACAGCAACCGACTGAATCACCGCAATATCCCCCATTAACTTGCGAAGAGCTTGGTTATCGGCCACTCAACCTTTCTGAGGCGCTCACATACTTGGATCAAGTAAAATTGCAACTGCAAGAACGACCCGGGGACTATGAAGAATTCTTAAACATCATGAGAGATTCCAAAAGCGACGAGTAAGTTGAATGTACCCGAGGCAATTTGATTGATACTTTTTCCCTTTAATTGTGAAGTGTCAATGTATCTACTGTTGTGAAACGTATTACGTACCTGTTCAGAGAGCATCCTTCACTTATTGATGGTTTTAATGCATTCTTGCCGCCGGGATATCGTATCGATAGTGATATAGAGAGACAGGACGATACTGATTACGATACAACGGCAATTAGCGAAGCACGTTCCATGCCAGCTCACCCACCGGACTCATCACTTCATTCCATATACCCCACTTATGACGATACGCTGAAAATCCAATCGCAGGATGGACAGGATTCCTGTGATTCTCATCAGCAATCTATGCAATTTAGTTGCGCAATCAGCTTTATCCATAAGATAAAGGTAAGAATGTGGTTTAGCTTTTCAGTTCCTTTTTGCTCATTATTTAGCAGACCCGGTTCTCCGGCGATGAAAATAAATATTCTCGGTTTATGTCAATATTGAAAACACATATTCTATATGGGAGTCCAATTCAGGAAGTAAGCGATCATTATAGAAATGAGAAGCTTTTATGCACTTAATTGTCTTCTTAACAGGTTCATGCACAAGTGCAAGACTTATTTAGCGACGCTGATGATATATTGGAAGAGTTTGAAAGGTTTTTACCACGAAATCTTCGGCAAGGATCCAGCGAGTTCACGGAGCAGACCATGAGTCCGTCCGGTAATAAACAAAGATGACTTAGACCGTTAGAAATGTAACCTGTGCATTAGATGCATCGCTTGTCCATGACATCTCTATATCTGAGAAAAGAGAGGAAAGCGACAAAAAACGGTTTATCCTGTCTTCAGATATCCCAAAGGTACAGTGTGGTTAGCCTGAAACAGGCTACAATAACAAGGAAAATAGAACACAAAGAGAATTAAAACTGGACACGGTATGGACGAAAATCACTCGAACGCTTTCCGCACTGGAATGCTATTCGATGACTTGTTAGAGTTCACAATAACAATGGAAGAATCTGAATTCTTCGATCGTGTGGAAGAACACATTGGCAACAAGGCTACGTACGATGCCTTTCTGAAGCTATTAAATACCTTTAGCCAGCGTATCATTGATCGCAACACGCTGGTGGATCGGGCTGAAAGTTTCCTTGGGGGAGATGAAGCATTGTTTGCTTGGTTCAAGGAATACATTGGCTACGAAGATGCTGAACGAGGCGCGTGTGCTTCGTTAAACAATCGACCTGATGCATCTCCATCAAAATCATGCGGACCAAGCTATCGACTTGTACCTAAATCTGTACGAGACTCTTACAACCAAACCAAATTGATTAACATAATGCTAGTGGCGAAACCAACGTTGTTCTGGTAGAGATCCTTTGTGCTGGGAAGTTCTCAATGATGAGTACGTCTCGCATCCCACATGGGCCAGCGAAGATAGTGGTTTTGTGTCCTCAAAAAAAAGTCAGTTTGAGGAGATGTTGCATAGAATCGAAGACGAAAGGTACCACTGCTGCGTTTAGCTTTTCATTGATTTAACAAAATGAATAGACACGAATACGATATGACCATTGAAGCGAACTTGAATACAATTGCGCTTTTGGAAGAAATAGAAGAGCAATTATCGAATCTATCAACAACAGATAAAGAGCATGTGTGTTTGCTTCCGGATCTCGGTGGTGCTCCGAAAACTATCTATCATCGCGCTATTCGAAAAGCATTTGGAAATGAAAAGGTTCCCGAAATCATTGAACTCCTCCATAACAAGCCAGTGCAGATGGTTCCCATTCTTCTTAAACGGTTAAAGCAGAAAAATGAAGATTGGAAGCGTGAACAGGTACTAAATAACCGGCTATAGGTTAATGTGTTGTTAAAATAATATTTAGCAAGAGCGCAACAAAGTGTGGCGCGACCTGGAGCTAAAAAATTATTACAAAGCACTTGATTATCGCAGCGTATCATTTCGGTTTAATGACAAGAAGGCGACATCGCGGAAAACACTCGTTAACGAAATCCAAGCCCTGCAACTTGAGCAAAGTCAAGTGGATGATAATGTTTTCTCGCTTTGGAGGCCAAATCCACAATACACATTTTTCTTTACAGACAGAGAGATATTCAAGGATATTTCTAGCTTACTATTTGTCTTTCTTGAGAGGCAACAAACATACAACGCAGAGGAATGTCGCAGAATGCGCACATTTGTCGAATCCTTTCTTCGACAAATATTCGTGGCAAAGGAAGATCATCTAACAAGAAACAGACGAGATAGTGCAAAGACAATGTACGACAGGGGAAAATTATCAGTACCAGAGTCGAAAGTGAAAACTGGAAAGATCAAAGATGAAGAAAGGCCGAAGTATGAGATAAAAATTAACTTCCTCGGTAACGATGCAATCTATTGCTTCTTCCGCTTGTATCAGGTAAGGCAAATGTTTAGGAAATTTCCCCTATACTTATGCGTACACATTGTATTACGTAGATTGCGTATGAACGGCTGCTAAAAATGAAGATGTTGGATGCTGAATACCAGAAAGACCCTCGAAAAGCAAAGCGAGAAAATAAAGCAGAATTACAACTAGATGTCAAGAATAAGCGATACCATGGTATGTCTGACAGAACATGATACTGTTCTCTGAATTGTTTGTATTAGCCGTCCCGATGGATTTTAGCCGTGGCTATTACAATGCACTTCTCCAGTTGATCAACGGTCTCTTTGCTGGAGTCACGGATCCTCCGGTCTTCGAAGAATGTTCACGCTATATATTTGGCACGCATTCTTATATTATCTTTACAATTGACAAACTTATTGCGTCAATCGCTCGCCAGGTAAAAATATAGGGATTTCACAACATATATGGGCCGCTAATATGGAGCAACGCAGATCAATCACATCGTAACTGAAAGCAAACCAAGAAATTTAATGGATCTATTTAGACGATACCACAAGCAAGGGAAATGTAGAACACGCGGGTTAATAGGTGCCTATGTCCTTGCGGCTCAGGAAATAGTTGAACCCGGCGAAAATTTATATCATATTGCTTACGTAGGACTCTTTGGTTGGAAAGATATCAATTCACTAAACTATTTCTATTTTTAAAAGGATCCTGAATGCCAGTCATTATCTATTCAGTTACTTGGAGATAGCGAAGAAGTCTTCGAATCGGAGGACAACGATGGTTACGACGAATATATTAGCAGCTACAGTGATTGGAGTTCCGCTACAATAGGTGTCGATCAAAAAGACCTGACGAAAACCTTTCTGGACAGGTAAAATAACCACAGACTTACATAACATGACTTAGTCGTAAACTAGAAACATGCAACGCGTGGTATGCGAATTGAAGGACCACACCTACTATATGTACTCGGGTTTGAGATACAAGATCTGTCGAGAGACATATCATTTATTCAAGGCGATCGGAACTTGTGATGCATTTGTACGCCAGAGCTGTGGAGCGAGCAAGCACAACAGGACGCCATCCAAATGGAAACGATGGCTAGAATCCGATGTCGGTTGGCGAAGAGGTGTGCAAAATGTACTTGAAACTGAGAATCAAGCGAGGGAACTTCTCCAAAATGGACAGCCATAGACATGAGTTTAGTGGGATCTTATTTTATATTATACAACAATATCTTATATTTCTGAATTATTTCTTTAATAATGAACGCCAGTTCACTGCCAACAAATGCAACGTGGATAAATCTAAAAAGTGTTACGATATTATAGAAGTCGGGCTATCGATTCATGAGATCTTCGGCGCAGTCAGAGGATTGATATGCCAAGATCCGATGCTCAGCTCTTCCTCCATATTTTGGTTGAAGTCGGAGAGTTCTTAATACGCGAATCTATGAATAGTTGTTACTTCGTGGTTGCTTCACGTGCTAGTTACGTTAGGTCAAAATGCCAAGGCAACCTAAATAGGGATATGTATCTTAGTATATCCGTATACGTTTTTTGAAAGATTTTTCTCATATTTTAAATATATTTCTGCTTGTATGTTTACGAGCTAGAGCAAAGTAAATGTTTATCGACTGATGTGCCAGTGGGACTGAAGGTCCGGACGTGACGTGAATGAAGTTGTAAGCCCTTTTGCTCCTCCCAACTCCGACACGCGTACCCGAGTAAAAAGGGCCAAAAAAAGTGGGATGGGTTGAAAAAGACCTGACAAAACCTCGCTACTTTTATCTCTTTTTTACCTTTTCCAAACTAAATCTCAAACCAAAATGGTAGAGTATACTCTTTTGGTACACCTAAATGCTTTGCTAACTGTCGCTGTAAAGTCTTCCGGTGTTAAAGCTAATGTAGACTGTATCGACGCCTACAATGACCTGAAGCTTAAAAAGTCATACAAGTTCATCATCTACAAGTTGTCAGGTAATTTATCGTCTCGCTCGACGTGAGATTGATAGCTACTATACAGATGACAATTCGGAAATCATGTTGGACAAGACTGCTGAGACCGGCACCTATGATGAGTTTCTGTCCAACCTGCCTGATGCAGAGCCTCGCTTTGCTGTTTATGACTTTGACTATGAGAAGCCCGGTGAAGGCTCGAGAAACAAGATTACTTTTTATAGCTGGTAAGTTGCGCAAATATCCTAGAGTTTGAGAGCCAACGGCAAGGCATTTTGTAGGATTCCGGATACCTCTGCTATCCGTAAGAAGATGATTTACGCCTCCAGCAAGGACGCCCTCCGCAAGCGATTGGAAGGTATTGCCGTTGAGATTCAGGGCACTGATGCCTCAGAGGTAAACCAAGCGGTTGAAGTTCATATAGCGTGGGCACTCATGTATGCTTTTCCACTTTAGGTCGCTTACGAAACCGTACTTGAGAAGGCTTTGCGTTCTGGAT
Source organism: Apophysomyces variabilis (assembly GCA_002749535.1). NCBI lineage: Eukaryota > Fungi > Mucoromycota > Mucoromycetes > Mucorales > Mucoraceae > Apophysomyces > Apophysomyces variabilis. Next base: position 255,884 of record MZZL01000408.1, on the reverse strand, counting down.
AAAGAGAACGAAGTTGCTTTAATGTAGGATAACAGCTGCAATACATGAAACATATTAAAAAGGCAAAAAAAAATGAGCGAAATCAGAGCTGTATGTGATGTAAACGCGTCAGCCAAGCCTTGCTTCATGGTCTATTTCAATCTCAGGTCAGCATGTGCAACGGAGGAGTGCTTGCGACTCCTATAAAATTTTCGGCTTGCAGTGAATGAGTTAAGCCCCCCTTCACCCTTAGCCCCGAGCAGTATAAAGTGTCTACGTGTTTACTCGAATAAATACCGAAATTAACGTATTCTGAAATAAGATAAGGCTTAATTGCATGGGTATCAAATCCTCATTGGAAGAATGGTTCGTGGGTTAAGAGTACTATACGGACTTAACGTAGGATGCCTGCACCACTGCTGTGGTTGACGGGATGTGTAGGTTGATATCTTTACGTGGATCGGCTGGCATGCTCAAAGCGCCATAAAGTCAACGGAGGTAAGGTCAGAGACTGTTTCTGTAACCGTTGCTCGTCAGCAGCAAGTTTTTCTCCTGGGGATGGCGTTTGCATAGTAAATAATGGGCCATACTGTTGCTTGTGAAATTGGTGATCGGCCAGCGAGTCCAATGAATTAAAACTCGATGAAGTAGCAGGTACTGCGGATGCAGATATTGAAGGGAGCATAGGAGGTGAAGACTTTGCAGAAGGCGATAACGACGCTTTGTAGCTCCGATGATGGTTGGAATTGGGCTCTACCTTTGCTGAGTCCTGTATTTCGCCTTGATAATGATACGATGCATATACGGGATTGCAGTCTTCGGTTGGTGAAGGACTATATAGCCTATTTCGCGCCCGACGTAAATCGTCCTCGACGTCTTCTTTGTTTAAACCTACAGTGAACGAGCGTAATGTAGAGGGTTAAGGATACTCCACATTTATGATGTTATGATGAACACGTAGTAGATATAAAAGGATATTTATCATAGAAGGTCTTTCGGGTGGAGTCCATGATGGAAGATGCTGATTGTCGAGAGAGCCTTGGTGAAATTACAGTGAGATATGCTTATAGGTTGGACACTCTGAAACCTACTCTGGATACGGTGCGAGTAAAACTCTTGTTCAAGCAAATTGATCTTTTGCTGCACCTGCTGCATCATTGATCGTCTAAGACTCAATTTGTCGAACTGATATCATAGCAATGTTAAGCAGCCTGTTTGGTTCTGATATACAACTTACATAATATTGATCGTAAGACATTTTCCATTGCGCAACAAAGGCGTTCCTGACGTCGTCTACTGCTAGGTCACGTCTTCTTTGGATTGCATGGGCCTTGTTCGTTCTTTTTGCTTCAATTTCCTTTAACAATCTCAGATGAGCTGGGTGTGTTCCGCTTTTGATAGCTTTTTCTAATTTATCGAGTTCGGCCAATCTATAGAATCGACTGTTTAACCATTTAATGTCCCATTCTGTGTTCTCTTTGCCTTTGTTTCACAATAGTTTCTCGCTGAGCCTTTTTTGCTTCTTTGGCTTCCTTTGATATTCGTTGAATTAAGGTCCGTGTTTCTCTATCACTCTCATCCTGGCAAGGGGCTTTGTTGTTATTATTGCTGCTGTGGCTATTGTTAGAGTCTGCCCGTTTTTTGCTAGGGCCAGGAGGTTTTCCTCTGCGTCGCCTCTTTCTTGAGTCTGCCGGTTCAATACTAGATTCTGTGGACTGAGAGCGCGTTGTCACACGCGTGGGAGGTTCGGGTGATGTAGACGGAGTGTCCCGTGTCAGATCCCTCGTTGAAGCAAGTGATCCTGATTGTAAGGATCGGCTGGCTCGTCGAGTAAGGACTCTGTTTGCTGCTGAATTTTCTAACTTCGAAGGTTGCATTTCACTGATCGCTTTCGCTTGCGACATGACAACGAGTTGGTATGAGACGGGGAGAAAAGAAGAAGAGCGGTCAGTGAAAATAGAAAATCCTTACGGAGTTTTGCGGCAAACGTGGCAAATCAAAGATATCAATCAAGTTCGCCAGAACGTAAATACAGGAGAGGAGCAAACAGGAAACGAGCGCTGCACAACAAGGATTCATATATGATGTCCTGCAGTTAAATATGTCACTTCTTATATGCAAAGTATATTTCAGTATGTGATGTCATCTACCGAAGTTGGTACGTGCGTACTGCTGTAGCAAACAGTACATAAGCCGGAGACTAGGGAAGGGTAATAATAGTAGTCTTCTTCTTTCATTTCATATATATTAAAGCTTTGTCGCACCATGAACGAATTAAATGCCGGATTAGTGTGTGATTTTGGATATGGTTCTGAAGATAAATCGCAATTGTCAATAACAAAGGAGAACGTCATTCCTACTAAACTTACCAGTTTTGCCCCTAGAGTCACAACTTGGTATTAGCATATTTTGCTATATGTTTACAGTTGCACAAAAATGACCGCAATTAAAGAATGAGACCCAATCACAAAGACTTGCAACATTAACACTGTATAGCAGATCTGCTGATGGGGATAAGATACTCACTACAGTCATGCTTTTAGGAAGAGTCATCAGAAGGACAAGCGGAACATATCGAATACAGGAAAGAGCACAAAGTGCATAAAATAGTGTGAACGGTGAGTTCATGGCAGTAATAGATGACGACTTGATTTGCGACCATATCCAGTAATCCTTTTCGCCCGAAATGGAGCCGAGCAAACTTGTATCAAATGGAGTGGGCGAGATATGTAAGGCAGAGCGGCCAAAAAAAAAACTCGATAGCTGCAATCGATGCTTTGCTATGCACAGTACATTTTCATTTAACAGTTTCTTAGTATGAGCCGAGTTCGATATGCTTAGAGCACCTAACTGCATAACCTGCGTACTTCTGGCAATGCTTCACCGGCAAGAAAATAATTGCAAGCAATTTTATGTCCGAGTTGTTAACGGTTCATGTTCCATTTCTTGATGTTGCTTACGGATTTTGAATACGAAGAGAACAGTGGTACGCGAGGAGATTTCTTAGGCATGTATATCCCATAAAACACTAGTCAAAACTGTATGTAGAAGCATTATAACGGCTTTTCTCCATTGTTCAAGGTTGTCAACTGTGGTGCACAAAGTAACACAGATTGAACTTTATTCCTGCCGGTGGAACCAAGGAATGTTACACGAATCCGTGGGATAGCATTTTGAGAAGTGGCACAGTGAAACCTTGCTTTTCTCACACCTGGCGATCTTCGCTCTACTATCCATGCATAACCTGTTTTGATATGCCTCATTCTTCAGGGCGCTCCTTGCAAAGCTAACATAATAGTAAGTTATCATTCTAAGCTTAAATCTACGCACTCTCTGCGAACATTGTTACGGTTCAACTTAAAATACTATGTCAATAGCTCTAATTGCATTCTTGAAAGGATCTCGTAGGTAACGAACTCACGCCATAAGAGCATGCCTCATCGACGTCGTTAAACCGCTACTGTTTACAGTCATATGCATATGGGATCAAGTTTCTAGCGAGCTCGTTGGCATCTGAATCTTTTTGTAGGATATAATATGTTTAACTTGCGATAAACAAGTCCTTCTCTCATCACCAATGTTATCACCAATTACATTAACTAACTAAGAGAGGACAACATCCCGTTTGCATGATGCAATATGCAATTGATATTTCACATTGCAAGCCAATTTTGTAGACGTCGATAAGCGTTGATTTCTCGAAGATTACAGCATAGTGGTAGTATTAACCGTTTCTTTGCACATAGCATCGCATTCAAGCCAGCAAATTTTCCAGTTACTTTTATTTAACACGGAAGAGGGGTTTAAGCAACGAGCTCAACAGCTATCAACCGTACATGATCAGTTACAAAAATTTCTAATGTCAAATATTCAGTACTTACCACCACCAGCAGCCTTGATCTTTTCCTCGGCACGGCGAGAGACGAAACGGGTGCGGACAATGATGGGCTGACCCACCTTACCCTTGGCCAAGACCTTGCCGTAGCCGTTCTGAAGAGCATCGACAACAGGGACCTTCTCGGTGTTCTTGTACTTCTCACGAACACCCTCACCAGCCAACGACCAGATCTGGTCGAGGTTGATAACGGGGCGCCAGTACTGGTTGCGCTTCAAGTGGAAATGGCGCATACCAACCTTACCGAAGTAACCAGGATGGTACTTGTCCATGTTGATACGGTGATGGTGCTGACCACCAGCAAGACCACGACCACCAGGATGCTTTCTGTGCTTGCCTAATTGAATTGTTTTTAAACTAAATGGCGACGTTGGAAAACGGCTCACGTACCAACACGACCGTGACCGGCAGAAACGTGTCCACGCTTCTTTCTGTTGTGATGGAATCTGGTAGGCTAAAGAACATACAGTTAGATCCGCCACACGTATCCATCCATCCGTCTATTCATCTATCCATTGATCATCAGGTAAGCACTCACCATGGCTTTAGATTCAGTAAGAGAAGGGGCAAGCAGACCGCGACCTATGCTGTTTTTTCTCCGAGCCTGATGCCGGGGTCTTAATTTCCGGGAGTTCGATACGTTCGACCCGGACTAATTAGATGCAGACCTCTCTTAGCAAGGTTATCATTTGTAACGGGAACGATACCACTGCCCTACTTGCAGAGGTGAAGTAATGGCATTGTTTCTCAGTAACATTACTTTTACAGTACCTGTAATACTTGCATGGATGTCATTGATTTTGTCTATATCATGATGTTACGAATAAAAGCATCAAAAACAAACTGTACAATAAGCTAATGCACTCATGTAAGTAACAATATTTATAGACAAACCATGTGTCTAGACTGATAGTTCACTTATTACACTCTCTGTGCCAGTTCCGGCATTGTCATTTCTTTGATCCGGCTGCTAAAGTCATTCATGGAATGTCTTTTCGATTTTATCGTCATGTCATAGAGTCTTGAGCATCTTTTCAAGTTATGCAACCTAGGATTATTGTACTTCTCCGCTTGCTTACAAGCATTCAACTTTGAAAATATATCTCTGTTAAAGTTCGCCTATGTTTCTTTTGCAGGTCTTATTGTTGAGCTAGTCTTCGGAACGCTGATGCTTTTGAAATGTCACGATCTACTCCTACTCCTTTCGCATAGCATGTAGCTATGGCCATCAGTACCATTCGATTGCCGGACTCGGCGAGGCTCAGTAATATGCCGAATGCTACCTTTGGATCGAGATCTTGATAGCTCCATCCATACAGATGGTATACAGCAACCATGAACCTAGCATATGGCTCGTCAAGAGCGGCAGCTTCATAAGAATCGTATGCTTCACGTCGCAATTGTTGGATTTTCGATGGCTCTGTCTGTTTAGTTGCCAAAGAATGCTTGACATTTGCAATTGCCAATTGAGTGAAAGGGCTACGGTGTCTCTGATCGACAAGCTCATACCATCGCAGTGCTCTTGAGACATCAACCCCAAATTCTTTTTGATATCCTTTTTCTAAGTATTCCGCAACAGCCAAGGAAGCTTTCGAATCTCCAAAGATACCACCGATTGAATAGTACATAAACGCTATCTCGCGATTTGGTAGCACCGAACAGGTTTCACTGCTCCGAGAAACCAAGCCGTTATGATAGATATCGCCTAATTTCCGGCATGCCTCGAATACAGGATAACTAGACGCCTTCTCGAAGATGTCAATTGCCTTTTGATATTCTTGGTTATCCCAGTAAATGTTTCCAATTTCATAGAGTGCTTGTCCATATCCTTGATCTGATGCCTCCTTGAAATATTCCATCGCTTTTCCTTTGTCAATTTGAAGATCGTGTAATCCATGCAAATAGGCAGACCCCATGTAATACTGATTGTCGGGATCGTTTTCAGCTGCACGCTTTCGTGCATACTCCAACATCCGCCCATCATGGGCTCCTTCTACGTCCATGTTATTTGATTTTTTGACATTCTCATATTGATTGACAAGGTCAATATGCCAGCCTGCCACAGCACAGAAATCCTCGGATATTTCTTTTAAGTCTGTAATAAGTAAACACCATGAAGGAGGACTTAGGAATAGCCTGCTGCCGTCATCCATAACCTTTAAGCTTTCGAAAGCTACAATGTCCCCTCTTTGCACGTATACTTCATCAGTAGTTGTTTTGCTATTCAGTTCTCTCGCTTGCGAGAGATTCGAAAGTTCTGCGCAAGCTATGTCACGCTTTCCGTTCGGGTAGGTCTTAACATTGTTGGACTCGGTTCTTTCGTTCTCGGCTACGCCAGAAAACACAGGACAGCGCACAATTTTCCTAAGAACAATTAGCGATCCAACCGTTCAATAATCTTCCGCCAAACCATTGAAAATTGCACTCGCTAGCATCATTGACACTGGATCTGAAGCCAGGAAGACCGTATCCCACCAGGCCTGAGCTGCTCACGCCAACACAATTAGGATGGCGGATAAGACGCATGTCCCATTCTTGTCGCATGCTGTAAATTCTCACTATATCACCATATTTTAGGTAATCAATATCAAAGTTTTGCAGGTCGGAAGCAGAGTCTTTGCACAATTTGAATACTGCTTTATCTGCCAACTGACCGTCGGCAGTACTTGTAGGTGATGGTCTGCCATCGCAGGGCGTTGTTTCCTCCTCTTTTCCAGCGATATCCAGCTTGTGGTTATGCAATGTTTCTTCTGGATCTGATAGCTTCTGGAAACTCCACTTCCCTTCCTCGTTTTCAAAAAGCATAACTCCCCATTGACAAGCAGGATGACTGTGCGTGCCACTTGGCGAGTTTGAGGTCGCAGCTGTGGATAACCCGCTTTTTGAGCAAAAAATGCAAATCATCTACATTCCCGTCAACTCTATATGTTCTTTTAAACCATCATAGTTAAACCTACTCGCTCAGTATACTGTTTCGTCATTATGGAGAATCCGAATTCTACGCAACTAGTGCGGCAAAACTCTACAGCTGATTTGCTGTCCGGGAACGTGTTTTCTGTCAAATTTATAAACAGCTTATCGGTCTAGAAGGAAGATTTAGAACGTCAGCGAAATTTTAGCATGCATACCGGAACCCGAAGCACTGAATGACTTTCACGTTGGGAAGTTTGTGCCATGTATCGATAAGCAGTCATTTCAACTAAGTAATTGTAGGGTATACGTTCATCCATCATAACAACGTTTTCGTAAGTCTGCTGAATCTTTGATTGCAGATCGTCATCCAATAGTTCATAAAGCGGTCTTAATCCTCTGAACTGAGTAATAGCCGGATTCGTTTCTACCGTGTCTAACCAATCCTTCACACCGTTCAAGAGCAGCAATTGGCTATTTCCACCTAATTGTTTGCTTCACTCGTTAAGATGCAACTAGAACTATCATGTGTACATACCGATGGCGTTCCACTGCAAACTTTTTTCAATCGAGCTCTGTATGGTTATAGTTGCTAGCTCTCTTGATACATTGCTTTTGGTCATAGCTATAACATTATTTCTTGCTATTAGGCTCGTTTCACTCTGATCCTCAGTTTGCTCGGTTGCAAGCATAGGCGCACTTTCTTTTTCGCCATCGGGTTTGGAACCTGTAAGTAGTAGACGTTGCTTACTGCCTTCAATTTTGAGTTGTTCTTTGTATTGCTCTGGTGCTACTTCATAGAGAACTCGCCCTCCTATACGGCAAATAAACGGCCTAAGCGCATAAAAAGATCCTGAACTTACCAAACCGTATGCTGGAAGGGTAATAATACCCAAAGTTCTGGAAAACGTCTTGAAGAGCGTAGTAAGTATCGGTGTCCATATTTCCTATCCGAAATGCCGCCTGTATGGCTTCCTTAAAGCCCTCGGAAGGTCGAATAAACTCGTCGTAAAGATGCAGCTATGTTTCAAACGTCAGTTCATTTCTGTCACTTTGTCCCAGGTGCAATTCAGTACTTCTTTGTATGTAACGTAAGCTAAGTGATAAGCGGTGTCTATATCGCCATAACGACGCCTTTCCCAAGAAGACAGCTCTTTGTATGCACCCAATGCGCCAGATATAAATCCAAAACTCCCTGGTAACTCTTGATCAGACTCGATATCCCAAGAAGCATATCTCTGGATATCTGTTGGATTCTTTGCGGAATGTTTAACGTGCTCTAAATGGGGCTGACTGGAAAACTGCTTGAGCATAACCATTTTAGAAAACACGTTGTTTTCGGCAAGCTCTAACGCTTGGCGGGCAGCTGCTGATCCGTCAAGTTGAATAGCATTAGGGAGCTTTGGAAATGCTGCAAGATGATCATCCATCTTTTCGTACAATCTGAGTATTTTTACGCGTAATTCTTCGTCCAAAAGCTCATAGATAGGTTTCAATTCAGTAAACTGAACGCGTTGCTGGTTTTCTTTTACAGAATTAATCCATTCTTGGGCATCCATGAACATAGTCCCCCCTCCTACAGAACAAAGCTCCATCAACGTCCTATGTTATGATGAAGAAGTAAACAGTTGCTCATACCGATCTTTTCGATATTAGAATCGCTGAGGTAAGTTTCCTTCTTGATGGCAGTATTGATAGCTGAAGTGCCATTGTTCACAAGCCAGCTTTCAGGCGGATCCACTGGAGACAATTTATATAAAATTCTTCCGCCTAAGCACCGTATTGAGTGTGTTTCTGTACATTCACGAAGACTTTGGTATAATTACCGAGAAGTATCGATGATGGATAATAGTACCCGAATCGACCGAAGACATCTTGCAGTGCTCGATACCTTTTTTTGTCCGATTCGTTTCCTAATGCTTTGCGAACCGCCTCCTTGAAATCATCCGTTACGGTGACGGTATTTTTGTGCAGGATCAACTACTTGATATGATAAGCTATAGTCTGCTATAGATTCGAGGACGCTATTGAAGGAGGCAAGGAATAACCTTTCGAGCCTCTATTACTAACCTCGCTACAAACAGCATAAAGGACGAAGTAGCGTACGCCTCGTGTAGCAGGCTGTAGCTCTCCACCGTTGGTTTCAATAAATTTTGATACAGCTGCCCTGCTGAATGCGCATTCATTGACCGACTCCACTACATCGTCCGAATGCGTGAATGCGTGGGCGCTTGCCTTGACAGCAAGCATCGTCCGACGTACGCGGCATGTGATTCTCGGTTTCCCGTCGACACACAATGGCACGATCATTTTGCCAATATCTCCCTTGTCAACTAACTGAATTGCGTATTCTGCCGACAGAGATCCACCAAAATGGACGCCCTTTGCAAAACCGTCTTGCAGGCAAACTTTCGAGAGGTAATTTAAGGTGTCTGACAGGCCACCATGACTTAATATTATCGAATCCACGTCTGGAGTAAACTGAGTATACTGCGTTTCATATATTCTTTGCACCTCTGAACGCGTATCTTCGTCAAGAAGATCGTAGATTGGGTTGACATCAAGAGACATGATATACGCTTGGTTTTCGGAGGTGCTTTCAAGCCAACCTTCTATGTCAACACCGTGGTCCAACAGACGCTCATTTCCGCCTGTAATAGAAAAGCTCATGAGTATGAGGGACTAGCAGAACTACAACAGTGCCTTTACCTAAAGCTTTCCATCGCATCTGCTTTGTGATTATTGTACGTATGTTTGGTCTTGCTCGGCCATGCAAAGGTTTGGGCGCTTCGTAGGAAAACTTTCCGCCTTAAAGAAGAGATTAGACAGAATCGTTTAAGCAACAACAACCTGTTACAATCCAATAAGGGTAATAATATCCAAACGCTTCAAACACGCGCTCCAACCTTCTAAATTTTGAGCGGTCATCAGAAGCTTGCAGTGCATACGAGATAGCGTGCTTAAAGTTCTTATTGGCGCGAATTGCACTTGGGGAGAATAGGATCTGCCAAGCATAAATAAGTCTGTATACGCGATAACCAAGGATAGCCGACTTACATAGCGTCTTGGTATATTGTATTCCCACATTTCTGGTCTATTCTGGGAGCTGCCGAAAAGTTTCTGCTCTGTCGCTCTTGAGGCCGCTTTGAATCCCTGTGCGCCAGGTAGCGGTAACTTTTGCGGCACATATCCCATTTTGTCCCTAGCTGCTGTTCCAATCGATTCAGTTGGACCCAATTTCCCCGTGGAGAGTTTAAGCACGTCTTTAGGATAAAAATAGATGCTCTGACTACGATCTATTTCAACTGCTTGCTGGGCAGCTCGTTGTCCGCTTGCATGGACGCCATGCACCCACTCAGAACGGACATTTGTATTGGACCTTGATTGTGTGTCCCGTTAGATGCAAAATGATGAGATTCATCCATACATTTCTCTTGTTATTTGCTTCGATAACGTCCTATTCTTGTGAAACTGAAAGTAAAGGAAGTTGTCGCTAAGGATACAAACTACTCTGCGTATTAAAGAGAAAAAAATCTCATGAACCTTAATTTAAGTTTTCCTTCTCAGAATCTTGCGAATGGGCTAGTAATCTAACAAGTTTGTCGGCATCTGTTTGCCCTGAACGTATTCAGATGACTTAGGTGGAGTAGACGTTTTCAGTAGGCTCCATCATCGAACTGATGTCGATGTTAAAACGATGAGACACTCACATACAACGCCAGCGCGAGTTGTAAGCTAAGATTAACTCCGTGCAACAACGCAACTGGTTATCAGTTCGTCTGCTCTTATTCATTGGACAGGCCACGTTATTGTATGTAGCATAAACACGAGATGTAACCGATCGTAACTCTCACTGTCGGTCTATTCAAGTAGAGTAAAGGCCTTGCTCAGGATGTCAGTCATATTGCATTGCTGGCATGAGCGAACTATCATACGCTTCATATCGGCCTTAGCCTTTGCTTGTTTTCCTTCTTGCATTGCATGTCTGAGCAAGTTTTGGAGGCACCCGTATTTCCGAAGACGATAGGTTTCACAAGCCTTTTGCCTAACCATAATATAATACACGACGAAGAAAAACTTTTCCTGCTCGGAACGTTTCACTGTCACTTCTGTATCTGCTGTCTCCGTAAATCTACCTTGGTTGACTGGTCAAAAGTATCTGAAATACTACATCTTTAAATATCTACGCTCCATCCAAAGGAAGAAGCATCATACACAGGTTCCCATTTTCTCTGCTTAGTTAGCAGGGACGCCTTGGTTTCTCTTGATATCCAAGTCTTCTTTAATCTGAGCTTCTAAGTCCCGAATATCTTGAATCGTCATACCGTACCATTTATCTGTCCAGCAGAACAGTTGTCTTGGCTTTCATGTCAGATTTCAAGTTTTATTTTACTTATGCTCCCTTACCTGTGAAACTTTGTAAAGAGGTTCTGGATGGACTTGGCGATAAACGATTCCACCTTTGTTTGAAGACCGAACCACTTGAACTCGATGTATACCAGCTTGTAACACGTCATCACCGGTTCACATTTCTTTTGCCAATCTGGATCAACCAGCGGCCCTCGACCGGTCTTTTCCGAATGATATGATTTGGGATCTTCATCGGATTTATAGTCTTTAGGATCGATAGGGTCATTCGCCACATCGATGACAATGACTTCTCGTTTTGCGAGATCTGCGAAAGATTATCTATCTTTAGTCTGATGATACCTCTTGATGTACCTGCGTCAGGTATCTGTAGTGCGTTCTCCAGCTCTCCGCGTGAGCCATCCACATGCATTGTTTCATAAACAATAGAAAAGTTGTCCTTCAGCCATCCATTCTGAAAAAGAAAAAGACAAGTTGAGCAACAAGTAGAAAGGCCAAGTCTGTATTCCGATAAAGACCTTGAGTACTAAATTTTTTTTTGGTTTTTGTAATAGTAGGAACGTAGCAAGTAGCAGATTAAGTAAGATTTTCATATGGTCTATAGACTCCTTTTACTCTTGGTTTTACCTGTTCTGCAGTGTGGATAGGCATTCCAAGCCTGTCCGAAACGTTTTAAGTCAACCGAACAAAGATTGATACTGACCTCCGAACCTCTTCGTAAAGATCAAGCGATCCAGTCGGAGCGATAGCACGCACGAACGACGGCACTCGGGAAGCCAAGCGGAAGATTTTGTAGGTGTATTGACCTTTTTCGCCCGTCTTCTCGTTTTCATAAGGTTCGTTTTTCAAAACTTCCACACCTTCACCACCTCCTGTCTGTTCCTTAGAAGCCATAGCCGTAGCATAGAGCTGCGCTGCAAGAAGAAAGCAATGACGAATGAGCATGCCAACGCTACTATTTGTGGGACGTACCGATCTGGTATTCGGCTTGTCTACAATTGTTAATGATGCGATATTCCTTGATGAGCATAATGAGTGTAGGAAAGCAGTTAGGGATGGGAAGCCGGGAGTTTTTTTTGTGCTTTAAAAGATAAAAGGCAAGGTGTGTGTGTGAGTGTGAGTGAGAGAGAAGTGCTGTCACCGGAAAGTTTCCTCTCTTTACCGCACCCCTTTTCTCCCTTCTCAGCCCCTTTATCATTTGATGTCACAAGAACTGTGACAAACAAGGAGATAAGTATAGAAAACCGACAAGCTTATGCTATTGCTCGTTAAGGAACATGAACCTGCTTAACACATAGACGGCTAAAATACCAGTACCTTCATGTGCTGGATGCGTAGAGTTTTATCTTGAAAAGAAAAACATGAACAGGAAAGAGTGTCAGTGCGCAATGATCAATACAGGATCATAGAAGATTAAGGGGTTAGCGTCCAAATATAAGCTAATCATTGAATTGCAGGAGAAAAACTTGCTTGAATCGATACGAACCATCATATATCCTCCTTTAGAACATACCTTCAAAAATACGGGACGTTACGTTATTGGCTGCCAGGAATGGCGGAGGCTTAATAATGCGAAGTTTGCCTTTTTTAAATTATTATGATCGACGCGCAACTGATCCCCTTTGGCGTATTGCCGCGGATCACCAGTGTGTCATACTTGTCAAAAGGAGTATGAGGAAATTGCTACTTGGTGATGCTCACTCATCTTAAACCATAAAAGAGACTACGTAAAGTTATGTTGATGAGGGCAGCATAAAGACCATGAAATATTTATTTACTGTAAGCGTATGCGCATGCGATAAAATGAAAAATGACATTATATAAAATGAACATGTACAATGAGAGAATAAAATAGATGATGATGATAGTTACAATACGATAAGAAGGGAATTAGCACGAAATGCTAGTTTCATAAGATGGTAATCTTTCGGGTTCATAGACAGGGAGTGATTCTTCGTATTCGATGCATCTCATAAAACGTGGCACAGGCAGAACCGGGCCAGAAGTAGTACCTTTGTCATTGAATACACTTCGGAAAGACGTATAGAGTTGAAGTTCGTCGGATGCACGAATGCCATAGCCAAGTGTTCCAACAGTAATGGGTAGCTCAAACGACGAGCACTTTGGTCGAAGAGTACCTTTTTGTTCCACTTGAACACGTAACTTGTATGCAACTGTCATGATTCGTCCGTAACTGAAGGAAGGCGTAATGTCTTGTGGTAGTTCGAGAGTGATATCCGTACGTTTGGTCTTCAGCTTGTAAACGTTTGATGATATAACTTTGATGCTTCGTTGGTTGCTATTTAGCAATGTAGATACTTGAACTAACTTCATGGATACTTTTGCTGCCTCCTTATCTAGTACTAAGGTACCGGTGATTCTATCACCTGGGACATAATCCAGTGCATTGACCTTGAATATGGCCGTCGTGTCGTGTTTTGTGTCTCTGACTTCCAATGGCGTCTTCAGCAGGCATGTTTCGATAAATGGCATATAGAGTACTGGCTTCTGTTCTTGAATAGACTGATTTCCTGGCAGATCAAGGTGAGCTGTCAGTCGAAAGGCACAGCGATATTGTTCTGTTTGCATCGATGGCGGAAATTGTACCAAAGGCATTTGAATAGTAAAATAAAACCGATAGGAAGGCTCCTCAAGAAGAGCACCGTTTGCCTTGCTATCCCAAAGGACACGCTGAGTACCAAAGAATTGTTCATGATATCCACGCTCAAAGGTGGATTCGGAAGCGTGGAATACGAGACGGACACGATCAGCCGTAATAGGTTGCTCCAGATCCAGTTGAACAAAGCCTAATCAATACATGATTTAGTTTATTATTTCTTATGTACGTTATCAAGATGTTTCAGGGTATTTACCTTGAAAGACTGATCCAGGCCCATAGACAGGTTGATCTCGGATTGTCCAACCGAATTCAGGCAGTAAAACGACGGATAACTGAACAGGTTTATTTGGTGGTACCGCTAACATTACAGTAGAAGTTTGAATTCGAAGGACTGGGGTAAATCGAGAAGCAATGCGTCGCTTTTATACTTCGCGACCGCCAAGCGGTGCTTCCTTGGCAACTTGCAGCCAATCATTTTTCTTCAACCCGTGAACCGGGTAATTGCAGAACTACGCCACGCTGCCAACGCTGCGGATGGCCAAATAACACCCCACAAAGTTTTCGTCGTCTACTGCACAGGTTGGTCTACTCCGCCCCCCTTGATCGTAGTGTATCATAGTTTGACGCCGCAGCAAAAATGGAAGTCTGAGACTCGTTCGTGTGATTGACAATATCTGTCAATTACTTTTTGCGGAAATGGACCTGTCCGCCGACTCGGTTCAATCCATAGCCAATCGTGTTCTGTATTAGTGATCAAATCAACATGTTTAGTACCACGTGACTGATTGATCGCTTTTTCTTTGTTATAGGTCATATGTCGCAAGAAAGGACGTGCCTGTCAAAGTCCGAAGAGGAAAACGAGAGAGAACAAGAGCAGAAAAAAGCAAAAGGTAAAAATCAAATAGACTGGTCTACGGATTGGAGTTGAACTACCTGCGCACAGATGAAGATCTCTCTCAGTGTTTTCGTGTAAAGTTCATAAAACACGCGATTTAGCGTTCAATCGCTGGAATTGAAACATTGTGTATCTTCGATCCACTTTGTCGATCAGTATTAAACGATAACGCAGAAAAAACATCAGCATGACAAAACAGGCAGGGGGTGGAGTGATGATAAAGGTCTTTAAGATGAATCATTTCCATGTTGTAAATGCTGTCGGACATAGGGTTCCTGGCAGCTGCATGTCGGGAAGGATAGGTCGCGATAAGAGCATACTTGTGAAAGTCACAGCCTGATCCATTTTTACCAAATACGGCATCCTCGGCATTCAGTTTCCCATTCAAACGATTGCGTGCTCTATAAGCTATGCCGAAATAGAGCAATGGTTATTTTTACTTTCATATCGGCATAAACTAGATGCAGAAGATCAGAAAGCTGGGCTTTTTCTTTTTGTAAGACCAGCTCATTCCGTCAGCTGTTACTGATGTCTCATATTGCAAACAAATACAGGATACACATGGCGCAGCAACAAAAGTTTACTGACCCGTAATTGTTTTCTTCATCAGCTTATACGGAACAGAGATGGTTTATGGTCTATAACTCATTGATCGTAAAATATATCAAATACAGAGTAGTGCTACAGAAAGAAACCAACGGAGTTACATTAGCTCCATCCACGACTGCATTGATCCAGAGTGATCCAGTCCGGTGAACCAATCAATGTCCATGTATGAACACCTCTTTAGGGACAATTCGATTTCATTTCCACGTGTGACTGGATGTGTACCTCGAGATTCTGACGGAGAAACGGTCCTTCTCAGTTACCCCAACCAACATCTGAGGGGTTATCTTGAATCTTTCCGAGTTCCTTAGTTTTCGTTTCCGATACAGAGTCGTAAGATCCCAAACCTGTTGTAGCACCCCTTTTGAACTGTTAGATAATACCTAACAGACAGGTTAGGCTAAATAGTGAATAGTTTAACTTGCTCTGCAATAAGGGAAGCAGGCTGTGAACGTGAGCAAATCGGTCTACAACTGTCTCTTGCCTAAGATATCAGAACTCGAAGTACTGTAATACATTTAATAGAACAGTCCCTACGGATCTGACACAAAAAACTTGTGCCGAACTATAAGAAAAATGTTGCCTGATCCTACCGTTTCATGCCTGCATAACGTTGTAACCAATGGCTACTAACCTCTATGGTAATCTGCATCTCTGCCTAGAACTTGTAGTGTATCTTTGAAAAGCCCATTTGCCACTCAACCCGATGTTAAATAGAAGGTCTATCGAGAAATACATATTGTCACTCTGTAATATATGTTTCCAGTAGGTGACATAACACCTATTTCATGCTCTACATAGTAAGACACGATCGGAACCAACAATAATCTTGGCCTCGCATAACATCCTACAAACTTATACAACAACGATGTCTTTTTGTCATTTTAGGTTAGAGTTTTCTCGATAGCGGTCAAGAACATTCACCATTTGCTTCGTTGTCGGAATGAAATGGTTTTAATGCAAAAATGCAATGCAAAATAGAACATAGAGTAAAGTACTAATTACAAGGAGGGATAGCGAGTAGATGCAAATTAAAAGGAATACAATACAGAATGTATAAAATGAATACCATATTTACACTACGGCTGTGGTAGAGGTGTATATCTCGTTGTAAGATGGTAGGCGACCGGACTCATACAGCGGCAGGGCGTTCTCATATTGTACGGATTTCATAAAGTGTGGTTTAGGCATACAGTTGACTTGACTACTGTTCAGCTGATGCTGCTGAACATAAGCACTGTATACTTGGAGATCTTCCGAACAACGGATACCGTAACCGAGCGTACCGATGTTAACTGGAATGTCTTCGAACTTCAGATTAGACAAGAATAATCCCTTCCTTTCGACTTCCACTCGCAGCTTATAGGTAACGGAAGCAAAGTTGCTGTAACAGAGTGAAGGTGTCACATTCACGGGAATCTGCAGAGATATTGTTCTTGTCGATTCAATGGCTTCTATAGCGGAGCATAAGATCTTCGTCTCTTCCGGAACATCTTCCATTATGAGACATTTCGTCGTTTGGCAAAGCTTAACAGATATACGCGCTGCTGGAGATTTCTTGGGGACTAACAAATGGACATTGAGGTCTATAGGATCGCCAGGCACGTAATCCAACGTAGATAACTGCATACTGGCTGTGACACTACCGCGGGAAGTTGTCTTAATCAAAGGCGACTTTAGCAAACAAGTCTCGAGGAATGGCATACAGGTGATGTTCCTGAGGGCGATGGCGGGCGCGGGCTTGCAATCAAGGTTAGCAATTAGTTCGAAACGACAGCGATAGTAAGTGTGGTCTGCAGAAGGAGGGAAATTGACAAGTGGCATTTGAATAGTAAATGGAAACTGATAGGTCGTCTCGCACAAACGTTCTGGTATTCCCTTGCTATCCCACAAAACCAACTGAACGCCAAAGATCTGGTGCTGTTTGAAGCGGAAAACACCAGGGCAAGACTCGAAAGCAGGTATACTTTCGATGGCACGGAAACCTAGTATGAGACGTTTTGCTTTGACAGGACCAGACAAACGAATATGAACAGCACCTATATAAAAACAAATATGTTCAGGCACCTCCTATACTCTGCCGCTAGGCATACCTTGGAATACGGAACCAGGGCCATAGACAGGTTCCTCTTTGATAGCCCAACCAAACTCAGGCAGTAGTGAGATAGAGATCTTAGGGATGTGGTGTGCGTTAGGCATTTGTGTGTATCTTCACTTTTCTCTAAGTTTAATCTCAGGGTATTTATATTTCTAGTCTGGGTCCGATTAGTTGCTGCGGCGCCTGTGATCCATTGATTGCATGTTACTCATTTCTCGCGTGGGGATTTTGTACTCTCTTACGGTCAATGCAGATTGAACTGACATTGAAAACTTAGTCCCAGTTTAGTGTCCAGTGGCGCAGCATTCGAAAGAAATCTCGGTATTTGAAAGCCAAGACACGCCAAGCTGAAAGCCTTTATAGTCGCACAACACCCGGAACCGGGCCACACAATGACAAAGCTTCCAAAAACGAATCCATACGTGTTTGCCTTCCACACTGTATGAATTATGTAACACCATGTTTTTTTTCAACATACGCATACTAGGTCCATTCACTGCTCATACCGTCTTTCATCTTACCGATCAATGTCGATATGGCACGACAATACCTTACTTTGTAGTTGCATAGTATTGTTCCTATCCGTGGTGCTAAGCTGCCATAAAGAAAAAGGCATAGCTGTGCAACATGTTTTGAGATAACTTGCATCAAACCTGCAGAACCCTCACTGTTACCTAATACGTCAAAGGACAGGTCAGGCTGAGCTAAAACTGATCCATGGGATCCCTGCCACCAAACAAAATTGACACTCTCCGTTTCGCCTATAACTGTGCTAACTTTTCGTTACAAAGTTTATTCTCGGCTTACTTTAAGCGGAACGGCGTTTGCTTTTTTATCCATCCGTATCCGGATGTCACATATTAGGTATTTATCTTGCATTCAGGTGTAAACTTTTGCCGGACGCATTTTGATTTTTCTGGAGTTTAACAACACTTCAGACGGTTTACACGATAATGAGTTGCCCTCAAGGTCCAGCTGCTTAGCATCAAGAGCCTTTAATCCATTATTGAAACAAACAGTGCTGCTCACTGTTCCTAGAATGAGCTTTATTTGAGACCTCTGCTCAGTTGAATTACATCCTTTGCCGAGTGTAAGTAACACGATCCACTGAATCTGGAAAGGGTACGCTTATTTAGCGAGACTACAAGAGAAAAACAAGCTCCTGTTTTCCCCCTTCTAGAACAGCAGCCTATAAATTCCAGAAGACATTCAAAGATTATAGTAACAAAACAGCCATCGTTCGTACTTCTCTGTCTCTTCCACTTATACGAGCTGCCATTTAAACTGTAATAACGACTGATATCACTAAAGCCAAGCATATTCTCTGTGATTGCCAGATCCATTTGTACTGGCTAAACTGGCTTGCAAGCGTTTCTCCCCATATCCAGGCATATACTTTTTAATTGAAGCAAACGCCGAGAACAGCGTGGTTTAACAATGAGACGGATATCAGCGAACACAGTAACAATGCCGATGACAACATAGATGTAATAAGAAGTACTGTATAGGGTAGTGTAAACATGCGGATCAATGCATTAGCTCCAATTTTTAACCTGCGGAGCAAGCTAATGGTGCCGAAATACAATTGATAAGCTTCCAGTATGATTTGTCGCGTGTACTAGATAGCAGGAATCTTCCCCGCACCTATCATATTACAGTCTGGATTGGCAACAAACAGTATAGTCATCGCAAAAAGAAGGTATAGCTCAATAATAGGGATATAAATAAAAAACAAAGCATTGCCAAATAACGAGATTAATAAAAGTCCTGCTTGAATGTTGTCGAAACGGCCCAAATTATAGCATCTTCGCTCTGTGTGAGTATAGACGGGTTTATTACGTCTCGCACGGGAAGAAGTGCAATTGAAAAGTTGCGGAATTCGCGCTGCTTCTGTTTATGGTCTTCTTTTAGACCTGCAATAATTTAACGTAATTTTCACACTGTAGATCCCGTCTTATATGGTTCATCCATTTTTTGCTTCCAGAGCTAACTTAGACTACATAACCGTTATTATCTGATAAACATGACTAATACCCGGGAAGAAGCATAACCGATATTCGGAGCTTGATTTTAATTTTGAGTCATGTTTGACGCAGAATAGATTCTATCGGGTTAGGTGCGTAACTATAGAATCGCAGAATTAGTCATGAACTACCCATTTGTTTAATTCGCTGTTAAGAAACTTCCATTGTTTTATAGGCAAAACCATCAGCAAGTCTTGCTGTCTGAGAAAATGTTAAATATTGCTATATGAAATTAAACTAGCAACTAAACTTGAGGGATGATTCATTTGGCTATGGTTGCATATAAGCTTTTACATGTTCCTATAAATGACTTAGCGTCTAGATTGCACATCATTACGACAACCTTGCTTCCAAGAGACAAGCCTACGTCGTGCGCATAATCTTTTATTCAAGCCTGCTTGTTATGCTATTAAATACCAAGGCAGCGTGGGGGAATGTTTCTGACTAACCAAGCACGCAATATGATTCAATCTTTGTCTGGCGACAACAGCAATGGTAAAAGCGCAGCTTCGCCAACTTTGCCCGCATAAGTATAAAGCAATGACACAGGAACAGGTACCCAGGAAAACGCATGGCCCATCCCAATCAGTAATGCCTCTTGCTAGATAGCATATGACCAACCTGTAAATGACGAATACGCAAACGGCCACGCAAGTGTCATAAAAAAAAATTTATCACCTAAGTTTCTCTGTACATTTGGTCATTAACAAACTTTTGACTGATGCAAACAGCAGTCAGACCACGGAAAGACATCACTTCTGCAGCAAACATTGAACGTCCGTCCGTATCGCTTAAACTTGCATTGCGCTTTAGTGTTTTTATTCGGAAGGGGGACGTTGAGTGGGAAGAAGACGCGTCTTTCGAACGACTCGGATTGCAAAAAGCTATAGAATACCTTTAATGGAACAAAACTATGACATACCTTAATTGAGTTATTTTGTTCTATTTTTTTCAGATACATGTTCATATACCAGAAGCTCACAATAGCGTAAGCAATGGGAGGTAATTGCGGCTGCTCAAGCATTGTCTGATATATCGCAATCGGCTTTCAAATCCCCATTTGATACGTGCTATTTGTCCTAATCTATAGGGCGCTGTACCAACATTTGTCGGTGTGACATGTTGAAGATGCAGAAGAGGTCGACCAACCTAAGGTCCGATCCACACAGTGCTAAGTGCCGCCTTTTCATGCCTTTTACAAATTTTTAAACGCGTTTTGTATCCGTATTTGATACTGCCATTTTTTAATAATAACGATGGGACCCATAACCAGACCTTACTTCGAAGGAAACCAAGGGAATAAAACAGTTTTAGCTAACCTATATGCGCTTCATTATTCATTTTCCTGTATGTGCTTGGTACTATGCATCTACTGCGTGTGCCTTCTGCCCACCATCAGTCCGATCCGCGGATCTGACTATAAAAGCCTAATAGCAATTGGATCCAAGTTTTATTTGCTTGGACTCCATTGTACAGGTAAATGAGAAATAGATTTTCCAGTAGGAACAAATTGACTATAACAGAAAATCGGGCTGTATGGCTAGTAGTGGGCTTAAACAAGATGGGTGGTACATCGAACCCTCTGTAGGGCTGTGCTACCTTGCTTGCTGTACCCCCACATGATGATCGCGGCTCTCTTTTCATGGCCCTAAAATTTAGCCATCTCAGCTCCCTGACAAGTAGATTGATAACCACTACGGTATGTTTTCGTTCCATCCGGTCCGTCCCGTTTTTGCTTTATTTCCGTGGCCACGGCCTAATACATCGTGTTCTGCCCTCACCTAACTTCTTTGGCTGATACCCTATCAATTCATGGTTGGCTGTTTTGGTTTGATCCAGTCAGGGAGATCAAGCTGATACGGCTTTGATAGCTCACTCAGGTATGCTGGACTGTGGGGAACAGGTAACACCCAATGATAGATATGGCAATCGTCTTCCTGATAAGGTTGATCTGTCAGCCATACAAGTCTACTTTTAAAGCCTCCCAGACATGACTTGCCATGTGTAACTTCAATATCGTCGACACTGCGATTTTACTTTGATTGACTTTTTGGAACGATATGTTATTCTACAAAGAATACTTCATACCCAATATTGCAAAAGCTTGACTGATTTCCATTGTTTTACGGGCCATGTTCTGGTCCCCTGCTGAGCACTTCGATCTGATGTCATTTTAACACGTTTATGAATCGGACAATCAAGGTATTTTACTTTCAAAATTCGCAACCGATGTTTGTTTGTGCGCGTTCCGTATTTCTAATCAACATGTATAATACATGGGGATTAACAATTTCTGTCAAAGATCATCATATTCTCCATGTGTAACTAAACGTCCGCCAAGGTGTGCCAAGGGCGATCCTCTCGGCATAATCATTAGTCCTCTTGAGAGGGGCCTTGATGACTTCCTCTTACTGGAGGACTTGGACAGAAGCAAGCTTTTCACGCGCGTCTTCGGCTATAGAGCATCACCGGCCTGAATTGGGTTACGTATGCCTGATGTACTATTCAAGCAACATGAGTAATCCTGTACACGCAAAAATCATGTCACACCAAAGATCGTATTAGGAATGCGGATTACTGTCGCGTGAGCATGGCGAGAGCTTATGTCTCCAGGAACCGGATTTCTTGTCCAATGAGAATCTTCTCTTGCCAAGTGGACCTACCCGCTTGGCAACGTCATATATATATCAACGTGTCATTCTTGCTTCATCCACTTACAACACAATATCCTGACATGCCCCGCACCTCTTCCAGACTCTCTATTATTCTTTTGCCTGAATTCGGTTGGACAATCCAAGATCAACCTGTCTATGGGCCTGGATCAGTCTTTCAAGG
Source organism: Apophysomyces variabilis (assembly GCA_002749535.1). Lineage (NCBI taxonomy): Eukaryota > Fungi > Mucoromycota > Mucoromycetes > Mucorales > Mucoraceae > Apophysomyces > Apophysomyces variabilis. Next base: position 233,654 of record MZZL01000408.1, on the reverse strand, counting down.
TAAATACCCTGAAACATCTTGATAACGTACATAAGAAATAATAAACTAAATCATGTATTGATTAGGCTTTGTTCAACTGGATCTGGAGCAACCCATTACGGCTGATCGTGTCCGTCTCGTATTCCACGCTTCCGAATCCACCTTTGAGCGTGGATATCATGAACAATTCTTTGGTACTCAGCGTGTCCTTTGGGATAGCAAGGCAAACGGTGCTCTTCTTGAGGAGCCTTCCTATCGGTTTTATTTTACTATTCAAATGCCTTTGGTACAATTTCCGCCATCGATGCAAACAGAACAATATCGCTGTGCCTTTCGACTGACAGCTCACCTTGATCTGCCAGGAAATCAGTCTATTCAAGAACAGAAGCCAGTACTCTATATGCCATTTATCGAAACATGCCTGCTGAAGACGCCATTGGAAGTCAGAGACACAAAACACGACACGACGGCCATATTCAAGGTCAATGCACTGGATTATGTCCCAGGTGATAGAATCACCGGTAGCCTGGAAATTGATAGCGAGGCCAGCGTCGTGTCGGTGAAGTTGTTCCAAATTTCCACATTGCTCCAGGAAAACAAGCAGTGTAGCAGGGTTGTGTCTTCAAACACGCACAAGCTAACCCAACCTCACATGCAACTTAGTTTGGAGCTACCTCAAGACTTAACCCCTTCTTTCAGTTATGGTCGTGTCATATCGATCTCGTACAAATTGTGTGTCAAAATAGAACATAAAGGTGCATTTCGTCTAAAACAGTGGGCATTAGAACTACCGATTACTATTGGAACTCTGGGCTATGGTATTCGCGCATCCGACGAGCTTCAATTATATACTTCTTTCCGAAGCGTATTTCATATTAGTAATAGCTCTTCCGGTCCGTTGCTACCCGTACCAAGATTTATGCGAGCTATCGAATACGAAGAGTCTCTACCTGTCTACGTACCTGAACGACTACCACCCTACAACGACATCATTAAATCCTAACATTTTCTGTCTGCTAAACTTGCACTGTTCCTTCGTTTCCAGCATTGTTATATACTGCCATGCCCAATTTCTTGTTTTTCTCTTTTTTTGTATATGTCTTTCTTTAAAACCCATTTATTATCACAATATGCGCAATGTATCCTTATGAGGGCAAGCATTATGACTTGTCTTTTCACATTTTAACATATCTTTGAATTATGCGACATCCTCATGTAAGCGAGTTTTGAAAGATAAAATTTTGAAATAACTATGTATTTGCCGGTAATATTGCTCCATATCTATACTTCTGCAGTTGAGAAAGTAAAGAAGGCGAGAATAAAAAGCATGTTGAAGCCTTCCTGTAACCATACTTCTTGAAGAGTAGAAGAACTAGACTTTAATGAACGTATTTTTGGAGGAATCGTCGATGGAAATCTGACCGCAACATGTCATTGACAAAACGCTTCTTGGGCTTATCGTCCAAGCCTCGTGCTTGATTCTTGAAAATGACATCGTCGTCCCATCTTGGGTTTTTTTTATCGTATATCAGTTAACGCAATTATGCTTGTCTGGCTTCTTACCGTCTCTTAACACTGAAATCACGTTTCTCGTCTCCAATCTGCAATAATGGATTGCCAGTCAAAGCCTCTTGCTCGCGTTTTGCTTCTTCTTCTTCCGCTTTTTCTCGTTCCTGTCTTTCTTTCTCTTCTGCACGTTCTTTCCTGATCCGCTGCAAAGTAGCTAGCAGCTCGGCTGTGTTATCTTCGTCATCATCGTCATCGTCATCATCCTCACTATCAATACACATGCATAAGAACGAAAAATACCTATTTTCGGTACCAATATACTTGCCTACTGCTACTTTCATCGCTGTCGCTCTCTCCACCGCTAGCGTCTCGATCCAGTGCAGCCATCTTTTCGGCTTCTTGCAGTAGTTTTTGCCGTTTATCGTCATCCTTTTCCGGCGCTGTAAGGAATCGATCGGTGGCTGGCCCGCTTTCATTCTTCGATTCGAAGTATTCCTGTTCAGCTTTTCGTAATTCCTCCTTCAATCTTTCTCGGTCTCCGATCTCATCAATCGTTCCTTGACCGGGTTGTCTATTTGCAAAAAGAAATCAATATCTTATATCTACATGTATTAGTACTATCCAGAATCGACATACCGGAATTTGAGTTTGGTATGTGCAGCAAGATCACGGGAGCTGTATTGATAACTGGGAGCTTTATTGTCTTTTCCTCGTGCGGGATCGAAGGTAGGACGAGCAGCTGTGGTCTGTTGTAGATATGATTTAATACTGCGGTGCGCATGAACTCACTGATTAAGGCTTACCATGTTGAACTAGGAAAAAGACGGCTGAAATGGAATAGCTGGGCAGTTAATGGTGCACACATGATTTATTTCGCAGAAAGGGGTGCGAAATTCAGTTGAACCAGTAGCACGTCACGGTCCGGTTGACCGGACTCTGCTCGGCAACCTTGTTGTGAACTGGCGATGGAGAATCTCGGAAATAGATAGAGACCTGACAATTCCACCAATAATCAATGAGATCTGCACAAAATGCATCAAAACTTTTTCAGCAGCATTAGGGAGATTTATTCACATGCGAAACGCATGTTTATGAAGATAATTGAGAGTCTCACAAAGCAATATGATAATGCATAAATATGTCTGCCAAATCTTTGCTTTACCGTATGGCACTAACAATTAGGTAGAACCAGTAAAAATTATCAGCATTATGGATAGGAACCTTTCTTGTTTAGAGGCAACCTTGTTTATTTGCTGCAAAGCAATTGTGTTGCGCAAGGATCAGCACGGAGAAACGCAAATGATTAAACAGACGTTCATAATTGTTTACCGGCTAAATTCTGCTATTCTCAGTCTCGAATAAAGTTGATCAATATTCGTATTTTTTCGACTAAAGCACAACAGTTGCTCCAATTTCGAAGACGGATGTTTCCTTAACTGCATAACTAAATGCTAGTCCTAACGCGGATTGATAAGTCTGAATTAATGCTGGATTTCTAAGGAAATGCCGCCTCATCTACGTTTATGCGGATACAAGCAATGAGACGGCAGAAAGCAAGCACAGGAAATGGACAAAACATAATTATACATTGATGTATATATGCTAATCTCTCAAAGCCCGGTTATTTCCTCATTTTACGTGGGTTCGATCCGAGGACCATATACAGAGCATGCTTATAAGTAAGAAAGAGCATATTGGAATACGCAGCCTGGCACCCAATGGAGGATGGTAGAGTAATGTTTTACCGTGGATCAAGAACAGAAATAAACTTTCAAATACAGTGTCGTGGTATAGTACGCAGTTTATACCTTGAAGTCTCCTACAAGATACTACCAACAGCTAACTACAGAAAGATAGGGATGGTTATGATTGTATGTAACATTACGGCTTTCTAACGAATTTAATCGACGAAACGTTGTTGTCCATCATGGGTTCCACGGCGTCCTTAGCTTCCTCCACATCAGTTGCTACTAAACGCATGTAACCATCCAACACCTCTGTATATCCGTTTTTTATCCGTACGCTTTTTCCGATAGTCAAGCCTGAAGAGCATTTGAATCATGTCATAAACGGAACAGAGTAAATGCTCCTTACCTGATGTAGTTTTAATGATGATACAGCCTGTCTCGTCTCCGGCAACGTACTCTGACACGCAAATACTACCTTCCGCTTCAATCTGGTCAGTAAATCCCCACCAAACGCTCCATAGATTAAAAACTTACATAGTTCATCAGACGTTTCTACCGAGACTAGCAATTCCACCACTTTGACAACCAGTTCAACACCCCATTGATCTGGATGTAGAGAAGCAACTTTGTTGTGGAGATTTGCTATGGCAAGCTTAAATCATTCCGCTCCCTCTCTAATAATTGTTTACCAGGTATCATAGCAAACAAACAGAACGCGTGACGCTGAAATGGTTGCTATTGCATTTGAAGTGTCTTGGGCCCTTTCTTTGAACGTCACCTGAAGAAATGTACTATTCAAAGTAAAAAGCTTCAGATAACATAGCCGAGCTGATCGATCCCTATTGAGCAGTGTTTTTTCACCATGCTCGGCTGGATACGTTCTTCTCGCTACCTTCTTATGCAAATGTGGCCAAGCCGGCATGTATTTCCTCGTCGTACGGTTGTATAACGATAGCTTGGTTTTTCCTCTGGCATGATTACTCTATTGCTAGACGCATGGAACTTCTCCGTTTCCTTAATTCGAACTATAATCTATACTTTTCTCGTTTATTTCGCTCCCCTGGCCTAAACTATGAAATTAACAATCATTCAATTACAAACAACTTTTTGTGTATCATTACAAGCGTATTCACAGCCCCCTGGTAAATAACATGGATAATGTATACCATAATGCAACACATACTGCATCTCAAACCTCTACTCCGTGATCCATGTGTCTATTTGGTGGAACGTAGTCTCACTGTTGCCAGAACGATTTGATTCACTTTTACGTAGCAGGCGATACTACAATGATGGTTAATACGGGTTGCTTCGTATTCAACGGGATTGAATTGAGAAAAAGAGAGAGGAGCTACTTACCGTTTCCTATACTGTTCGTTTAAATGCATTGGATTCCATTATGATCGAGAAATTGTTTCTTTGTCCGCCATCCTTCCCAGGCAACAATTTTTTCTTCCATTCTATGGTTGTGTTCGGTATGCCCTTAAGTTCGAAAAGATAATATGCTAGCTTGTTGGAAAAATGATGATGGACACACCGCGAGTAGCCGATTGAGGACATCATCGATAACAGATGTTCGTGAGACATATATCTAGAGTTATTCAAGCATGGCAACGGCAGGACCAGAAAAAGGAGATGAAGACGGTCCTTTTGCACAGGAGAGGATAAGAAACCTCTGGTATGAAGAAGCATCCGTCCTGCAAAACTAAAGTTAGCAATTAACACCGTTTGTGTTGTGATGCTTCTACCTCGGTCTTTAGGATCTCCTACGAAATTGACAACGAGACTCAGACATACGATATCATACTTTTCTTCTGGTGGGTTCAAATATAGAAAGTCGTGCTTTTCAATGTCAGGATGCTGCGGATTTAGATCGATCGGTCTAGCTTTTATCCACGATTCGTATGATTTATAATTATCTGGAGCAACTGCTCCCACATCCAGAACCTGGATAGGTCTAGTCGCGCTATCAAGAAGCTCACCACATTTTTCTTTGAGCGTCTTTATGAGCCATTTTGAAGAGTCTCCTCCCCGTTTCTTGCTTTGTCCCAGCTGCGACGCCTTCTGATACCAGTCCAATCCGCCCATTGATTCCATTTCCGCCTCAATGGCAGCTTGTCGTTTACGCACCTGGTCATTCTGCTCGCTTGACTGTCGGCATTTGGCGAGCTCTTTATTTAAAACATGGAAACGTCGAATCAGACGTGCTGTCTCCACAGAAGAACGTTTGAAAGGTTTTCCTTCTTCTGTGCGCTTTGCCGTGATCGGTAATTTCTTTTTGGCTTTACCCATCGATCAAGTTTGAAGGCTCCGTCAGACGTCCAAAGATTTTGTATTTCCAGTGCTTTAAATTGAAGTCACGAATGGGTTTGCCCGCCTTTTCCAGGACCGGCATGTTGTAACACAGCACCGTGGCACACAATTATTGTTACTGGGTTTTGTGGAATTATTCGCAAAGCTTGTTACATTTCTTTGCGTCAAGTAAAAGCCAAGTATGCGCTGGCGAAAAATTTAGTTTGCATTACAGATATTTAGTAAAGCACAAACCTAGAGAGCCAAGAACATACTTACATTTTCATTATTATGGCTAGTCGACATCTCGGTTATTTCTTGACACAAGAAACATTCAAGCGTTTACAAGCAAAGCCATGGTGAGCATCACCCTCAATAATTTATTAGGAAAGCTTACCGGTGCATACAGCTACAATAAAACATATCAATAAATCACTATAGCTACAGTTGCTTCCAAGTTGTTCGAATTTTATTTAAAATTTACAGGTTCTGAATTATATCTTTGCGCCTACTTCATAATATTGCACGTTGAAGCATAGGATATACTTGCGCTGTGGAATGCGTATTTTGTTTTAATTATATAGTGATCTACACGTTTGGTTTAACGTGCATAACGATCGGAAGAAAGTCCTCTTCAGCTCTATTCCGGGATGCTGTCTTCCTCTCATATTTACATAATAAGGCGATGTTATCTTTTTCCATTTATATTATAAGTCATCGATTCATACTAAACGTAGTTTTTAGTCTTGTTAGTGCAGTTGTTGGGATGAGTCAAGGAAAGAATAATTAAAACAGGGATAACCTAAGAAGCACAGAAAAGAGATAAGAAACAAAAAGAAAGAGGAAAGAGACCACTAAGAAACTTAATCCGAACCTTCCTCAGGCAACTTGATAAACCGAATCTCTCTTTGGATATCAATATTTTCACGTAAATGGATGATTTAATGGCGCTGGAATTCCGTATGGCCCATGGATCCTATCTACGTCAATACGCATAATCGAGACACTATGCAGAGCATGAAATACAATAGCCAACGTCCCGTCCCTCCTTGTTCATGTTACACCAATTGCATTGCAAAGCTTTGTATGACTCGCAAATGGAGAGAAGTTGAAAATATATAAAGTCCGGAAACGCAGCAAGGTGTCTCCTTATTTATCTCTCCATACCTCTTCCAGCAATCAATTTTTTCATCATGAATGTCAACGATCGACAGATCATAAAAGCTGCTTTGCCTTTAACAAGAATATCAAATGCCGTCATATCGACGGCTTATCTTATGCTAAGAAAGCGTCTTCGCTCAATCGCTTACTATGCCACGAGCGAAATGGCTCGAACGGTCTAGGATGTATTACGTCCCTAACAATGAGAAGATCTGTGTAAGACACTTTGTAGAAGCGAGAAAGAAGCGTACCCTGAAAATTGCCCGCGGAAAACCGCAGAGTTATGGTTTGAAATTGAAAACGTTTTGCAGAGAAGTCGAGCAATTTCTTCAGGAATGTTACGAAGAAATAAACATGCCGTTCAGAAATAGCAGTTCTTACAAGGGGATCCATTACGAACCCTGAGGATAACCAGGAATATTTCGCGCCAATCTTCGGAAAGCTACAGAGATAAGTCCACTGTACAATATGCAGCCACAAGAGAAGCAGATTCCTGTGATTCTGCGTGCTGAAGAGGACAATGTCAAAAGAAAATCACTTGTTAGCAAGGCTACTTCTCAAGTGCTTAGTCTGAAGCCTAAGTTTTTCTCTGTTGTTGTTGATAATAACTCTGAAGAACATGAGTACTTCGTGCCTGACATGGATAGCTGTCGATTTGGGCATAATAATAATCATTTTATCATGATTTTTGCCTTGCTGCGTTATCGTTGTAAATGGAAGGAGCGCATGTCTGCGAATGCTTATTGAGCTGGTAAAAGTGGTGCGATTTCATAAACTACACTACTAAAGTGTTAAACTAGGTCATTTTTGCTAAAAACGATGTTCTTGGAGCGAATAGCTGGTGCGAAGGCACGATCCGAGTAGACGCTCATAATGTTTAAATGAAGTTGACTGACGTCATTGGTTCATTTTTTGGCTTTGGACAGCAGTAGGACGTTGTCGACTGTAACCAATAAACATGGGAGAATCCAGAACTGAATTGCTTGCTTGGTTAAACGATTTATTGCAAATTAATTATACCAAGGTTGAACAGGCTGGAACAGGTAAATATTACATGAATGTCTCTAAAGGAGGTGTCGTAGAAAGCGAAACAATAACAGTTCTTGGCGCGGCTGTGTCCCATGATGAACTTTTGGAAATTAAACATCAAGTTCTATTTTTCACTTAATAGGCGCGGCTTACTGCCAAATTATGGACTCAATCTTTGGTACGTATACAAGAACGAAGTATTCGGGAAAACCTTAGCAAGAATGCCATAGGCGATGTCCATATGAGTAAGGTCAAGTTCGACACGAAACACGAGTACGAATATATTGCCAACTACAAGGTTCTTCAACACACTTTTGACAAACACAAGTACGTTGCATATAACTTGGTCAACGTTATGCTTATATATTATTTTCACTACACCTTTTCCTTGCTAGGATTGATAAGGTATGAATCACCAACAATGCGTGATTTTTTTTGATCCGACTATTTATGCGTTTTTCTTCCAGGTTGTTCCCGTTGACCGTCTTTTGAAATGTAAATTCCAAGATAATCTCGAGTTTATGCAATGGGTGAAACGTTTTTGGGATCAGAATTTCCCTGGAGGCGCTTATGACGCTGTTCAAAGACGAAAGGGCGGAGGACCAAAAACAGCCACTCGATCCGGAGCGCCCAGTGCTGCACGCAAGCCTGCTACAGGAACAAGTAGGGGGAGAAATAAGCTATGTAAAATTCTAATGGATAATTGACGTTCGATAGCAGCTCGCACCGCAAGTCGGGCAACCTCAGGTCGTCTTTCCTCAAGCAATGCCAGCAGTAGTGCGCTGGATAACCACTCTGCTTCGATGATCATCGACCTGAACAAGCAGATCTCGGAGTTGAAAATGACAGTGGATGGGCTGGAAAAAGAACGCGATTTCTACTTTGGCAAATTGCGAGACATTGAGATTTTGGTGCAAGATCAGTTGGAAGGAGTGGAACCGGAGCATGAAGACGAGCATGCAGAAGTACCTGTGCTGAAAGAAATCCAAGCCATTCTGTACAGTACAGAGGTAAGAGATTATTATCAGCACTGAGAAGATGCGAACTGACTATGGTTTAGGATGGATTTGAGGTGCCACCCGAGGAAGAACTTGCTCAAGATGAATACGAGGATGAGACGTTCTAATTGTATGAAATACCAAATAATGTATACTTCTTTCCCCAAAAGACACCGATATCCCCTGATTCGCGTGATAGAGATTAACTATTGCAAGGAGAAACACCAGTTTTACAGTGATAAACGTTAGCTCCAGATTTATTAAGAACAAAAGTATTTACAACCCATATGATGTTTAAACTTTCCTATTATCTTTCCAGATCCTGTGGGAATAGAACACGTGGCCGCGATTTGAGTTTGACAGATATTTGACACTGCTTTGGACTCAAATTTGGGAATAGTTTTTAATCGCAGGACATTCCACATATTTACGAGACATTAAAGATATATAACCCTATTAACTTGTCTACAGGTGCAATATGGCATTAGACTTTCATTTTCTTTCATTTTCTTTCATTTTCGTTCTTTCTTAGTTTCTGTTTTCGTTGTCTACGCTGTCTTACGCCGAGACGAGACTACCCACGTATGCATTACATCTGCATGTCATTAAACAACTTCTTTGTAGAGAAGGCTTGTTTTCCCGTTATGAAAACTAAATGCGAATAATTAAGCTTGAAAGTATATTATGCGTGCTGTCCCTGCAGCTCATGCTGCGAAACAATCCATGCATTTATGGCAGTTGTGGGGATACATCGATCTCCCCCTAGTAAAGTTCTTATAGTGTGTATATTCCCATAACCTCAGCTATGCTTTTCGGCTCGCTATATACGTTTCTTTGTGCTCCAGAACATGCTTAGGACACACTATCTCCAAAGATCGAACAAGTGCCTGCATCCTCTCTCCTGCCATACCAAGTACAAGATACATCCACTGATCACTATCCAACACACTTGCCTACCTGACATAGTCTGATTTGATGCATTCTCGTTTTCCAATCAAGGGAATTAAAACTTATTGCAAAACGATGTACAATAAAGACATATTATGTTCAATTTATTGGTACAGTTCAGCATTAAATGGGGTGCCAAACAGGTACTCCCAGCTTTTGGGTGGCGTCCATGCAGTCGAAGTATCTAAAAAGCTATTCGTAACTTATTCCTTAATCATCTATCGTTACCTTTGGCGGATTTTAATTCTAGCACAGTATTCAGCATGTTGACGAATTGGATACTATCGGGTACATTGTCTTGAAAAAGGTAAGCTGTAGACCAACAGTGGAAAGAATCAGAACTTACCACCCTCTAATGCGAAGATAAGGAATAGTGTTGTGGGCACATTGGTCTCAGCGAGGCGAGCAAATAGCGGTCGGGCAATTCCTGCACCGGGTAATGCTGGTATTCCTTTCTTTCCCGTTTCGTGCTCTGCTGTTTTCTCCACATTTTCCAAGTATGGAATACTCAATGCCTGCGCCCTTTCTGCTACTGCATTAGTAGGTGGATTGGATAGCAATCGGAAAGGCACGCTAACGTCAAAAAAGAGGTCAAATACATTGCAATTTAGAAGTGATGCGCTTACCTGTTGATCTGGATGTCAAGTCGGCGAGTTGCATCCATACTAGTCAATATAATTACATTAGAGAATTGGTATCTTTCGACGAACGTGACGAGATTATTTATGAATTGTTGGCGCTTATCCTGGTTACCGTCGTGTTAACATTGGTTATTCAATCATGATCATAAACATCTTTTACCTTGAAAGTAGGCGCTCGTTGCTGTATAACTGTCCAGCGATGATCCTCTGACTGGAACACTGTAAATAAAGTGAATAGCTAGATCATAATACGATCGAAGCTACCTTCTACAGGAACAGCGATTCCGACGGGTTGACCTTCCTCACGTCCGCCTGCTACCGGCATGACTGCATTATCCTCAATAAACCCGCATCTTTCTAGTTTAAGGGTGTGAATCAGAAGGTCACATGTAAGCTGAGGAACATTTCCGATGGAAACAGAAGGCTGAAAAGTAGGATTATGAGTAGTTGAAGACAAAAGCTTAGTGAAGGTTGATCATACCAGAATGAGAATAGATCCCTTAAATAGCTGTGGATCAAATGTTGCTGCAGGCACAAAAGTATCCATATCGAAAACTTAGACTTCGATTACGCGTCAAAAAGGGTTGCGGTCGCATAGACGTTCTAAATCATGCATTGATCTTGTGATTGGATAGCTGACTGGCCAATCAAAGCTTGTCCATAAAAGGGCACAATGTAAAGGTACGTTACGAACATGGACTAGAACAGGAAAAGTAAGTAATATTGGCAGGTCAATCAAAGTTAGCTTGACAGCAACCAAAACTTTAAAGACAAAGTCTGATCAGGAATCCGAAACTCTGACCATTGGAAAATGTTACGGGTCACTATATCAGCTTTCTGCAGAAAAGTTGGATGAAATGGATAGTTTAAAAAAAAAATAGTCCTCTAATGAATTCGTTACTTGATTCCCGATATGCTAAATATTAGCCAGTCTTGTTGTGATAGCTCCCGTTCTACTGGATGTAGTGGGGCAGCTTGCAACACTCCGTAAACTAGGAAAAATGACCAACTGAGACGACATATCCAGCCGGAAATTGCTGTATCAAGACTTAAGTGTGCATACTTATCTCATCGAGCAGGCACAGGTGGTCACTCTCAAAGACAAGAAATCACAAATCAAAACAACCAAGCAACTCGCCTTGACTTTTGGTCCAAAGAAGATCTCGCTTGAAAGAAAAATAGTTTCTTATGCTCATTTCTTAATCATCAAGCATCAGTCTCTGTGGATGTCTGAGCAAAACCATTACTGAAAGCAACCTGCTTTGCTGCTTCCACTTTTATACGCGCGAGTTTTTAGAAGGGAGCCAAGTTTTTAAATTTTTTACTGCTTCGGCCAACTTAGCCATTATTACGTATTACCGAGTTAATAAACATATGTGCCGCTATTGATGGCTAGGTCTGGAAATACATGAGAAGCAATTGCTACTGCTCAAATAGAGTTCCATATCAAGGACGTTTTCGGCATATTTACAAATGTGCAGCACAAGCTTCTCGGTCTTACTTATACCGATCTAAAGGGGAAACGGACATAAAGATAGAAAATGGAGGAGAGAATTAAATTGCTGATGAGAGACAAATCTGCTATAGACCTATTACCAGTATAGTACTTTTGCCGGTAACTAACTATGATTTGTACTGCACATCTGTGTGTCTCATCCTACCATACCTAAATAAGACCTATCCTTTCGATATTCGTTCGATTGCATAGAAACAAAGGCTTTGTTACAGGTACCGTACCCTCCCCTGCCCGCTTCACCGGTCAACTCCGCCGTGACCATTCCCAGCAAAAAAATTGGGTGGTGCTAATCCTTACGAGAGAGAAGAAATGTCGGTTTTCTCAGTGGGATCATGGAATCCAAAGGGCAGACGCCGAGCATTCCTGATGCCGAGAGCATCCCATCCAGACCGGAATTCGAGGCATATAAACCAACACCACCTCCTAACTTATGGACTGTCGTGAAAGAACAAGTCAAGACGAAGGAAGGCTGGTGGGGCGAATTCGACTGGAAAACTATGTGTCTTCCAGCCTTTCTGGTCAAGGAAAAGAAACATGTTCCTTTCTGGGGTCTCAACAGTCGATTGCCTTTGGTGCTTGCCATTATCCTCGGATTTCAACATTCATTGGCCATGTAGGTTGGGGAAAAAGATAACAAGGCATAAGCTCATGCATAAAAAAAAATATTTTTAATCAAAAATAATAATAAGGGTGAGTGGCGTGGTCACACCTATCCTTATCATGACAGGCTCAGGGCCGACCACACTGAATTTAACAATGGAAGATCAACAATATCTTTTATCTGCCGCCTTGATCACTTCGGCCCTGCTATCCCTGATCCAGATCACCAGATTTAAAATATTTGGCACAGGTATAATCCTGGCATACCCTCGTTTAATTGAGCGAGACTGAAATTGAAGGGAATTTGCACAGGCTATTACATTGGCACTGGTCTTTTGAGCGTGGTGGGGCCTAATTTTGCTAGTATTCCTGCTACAGCAGCTGTAATCAAGAATATGTATGCTAGTGGCTACTGTCCTACTCAAGTCCTTCCAGATGGCACAATCGAAAATCTGCCCTGTCCACGTGCTTGGGGTGCCATTCTCGGTACATCTATGCTTACCTCCATCTTCGAAATCGGCATGTCCTTCTTGCCACCGAAGACGATCAAGCGTCTTTTCCCACCCATTGTCTCTGGTACAACCATTCTTTTGATTGGATGCTCCGTGATCAGTACCGCATTAAGCGATTGGGCAGGAGGAAGTGGTAAGTGAGACAGAAAGATCAAACACAGACCAGTCGATATCTGAAGCGACCTATGTTCTTGTCAGGCGGATGTGCAGCAATGCCAGCAACTGGCTTTTACTCTAAATGCCCTAATATTGATGCACCTCATGCATTGCCATGGGGAAGTCCTGAGTTTATCGGTCTCGGATTTCTCGTATTTGCAACAATTGTATTGATCGAAAATTTTGGGTCACCTTTCATGAAAAGTTCACAGGCAAGTACTAGCAAAAGAAAGAGTGGACAGTTAAGACTAAATGGATTTTTATTCTGGATATCAGATTGTTATTGGTCTTATCGTGGGTACAGTGGTTGCAGCAGCGTGTGGCTATGTGGATGGTAGTACTATCTCAACCGCGCCGTCTGTGACATTTGTCTGGGTCAAGACGTTCCCGATCTCTGTCTATGGACCGGCAATCATACCGTTCCTGATTGTATATTTAGATAATATGCTGGAAAGTATCGGTAAGTTTCTCAGGATCCATTTATAAGCCTAGCATGCTCATATTATCGGGCAGGTGATATTACCGCTTCTTGTGATGTGTCCGGCGTTGAGGTTGACGGCCCTCGTTTCCAGCGCCGCCTGCAGGGCGGTCTTCTTGCAGATGGAGTCAACTCCCTTATTGCAGCCTGTATGACGATCAGTCCTTTGGTTACCTTTGCCCAAAATAATGCTGTCGTAGCTTTGACCAGGTAACACAAGGGGAAGGTCTTTAGGATGTTGATGAATTGGCCACCTCCTTACCCATTAAAATCTTTTTCTATCTTAGATGTGCCAACCGTGTGGCAGGCTATTTCTGCTGTTTTTTCATTTTATTATATGGCATCTTTGGCAAGGTTTCTGCAGTTTTCCTGGCTATCCCTAAACCGGTCCTGGGAGGTATGAATGCCTTCTTATTTGCTTCTGTCACAGTCTCGGGTATCCGTATCCTGGCCTACTTGCCTTGGACACGTCGCGACCGATTCATCGTGACCTGCTCGCTCGCGTTGGGTCTTGGTGTCATGCTCGCGCCAGGCTGGTTCTCAAATGTGTTCAAGTACAACGGAGATAATGAAGGACTGAAAGGCTTGATCAACGCGGTGGTGACCGTAGTTAATACTGGCTACTGTATTGGTTCGCTCATGGCGATTTTCTTAAATCTTGTTGTCCCTAAAGAGTGGGGCCCGGAAACGCTACAAGAGTTGGAAGCAAAGGAAAAAGAGGAACGTGATCAGATCCGCGACGGGTTCATCCGAAGTGATACGTTTTCTGAAAGCCATCCACTGCAAGATCTGAATAGCAGCCCTCAAGTCCGTTCCTAATTATAAAAAAAAAAAAAAAGGAATGCAATTTTTAGATTTGTATGTATTAGAACATACCTAATCCTCCAAGTAACGAGGTTTTTATTTAATTAGACATAACCATAGACCTTATAGAATCATAACAATAAATAGTGATCAATAATAGACGATCAATTTGAGATTTTTCTTGCTCGTTTTCTATAGTGCTGAGATAGGTACATGTTCGTCAACATCTCTAAGTTTCTCGTCCGCCATGTGCCAAATCAAACATCATTCAGCCATGGAAGACAAAGAGGCAAACCTAATTTTATTAATTTAAGCACAGCTTAGAGTCGTTTGCCGGGAAGGTTGCAGAAAACCACAAGCAGGATAGCAGAGAGAAGGAAGATGATAGTTAAGACCACGATGGATCGTGATACTAAAATATCTTTAACATAAGGTTGACAAATGGTATTGAAACGAAAGGTTGTAGTTTCACTAGGGTTACAATGACAAAGCAAGAGTCTTAATTAAAAAGAGACAAATAAAGCGGTAAGGACAGGGCCGCTTTCTTACCTGACATGAAAACAAAGAACCCAAATAGGGTCCAGACCCGCCAAACCCGTAACGAGACAGAACACACCAAAGGCGATCGGAAATATGCCCTAGGGAACAAAGGGAAGTAAAAGATGAATACATCTTATCTCGTGCTGATTCCATGTTACCCATAGTCGTTTTTGCCATGGCTGAATATTCAAAAATATTAAGGAGAATTCGAATGAGAAGCCAACCAAGAGGCTAAACAAGCCGCAAGCAATTCTACCGATCTGTTGATGCAACGTCATGTTCATTAAGACTTTATAACGTAAAAAAAGTGGAAAGGTGGACTGGAGGAGGTGATGGACGTAATCTTTAGGTTCATTAAAGATGGCGGGATTTTCCGTGGGCTTAAAATCCCGCAGAACGCCCTCGCGCATCGAATCCGGCAGCAGGTGCAGTTCTTTTTCGGCACTAGGCACAAAGTAACGCAAAAAGATGCGCTCGACGACGTCCATCATATCAGCTTGTGTAGGCGGAGGTGCCCTTTTGTGTACTGAGCAAGCGGAGGAGGTGGTGGCCATCGATGGTCGTGGTGTCTGTGCCGAAAGAAGCATATGCGTCAATAAATAAGTATCCTTCAGAGAACTGGGTGCTATTGTGGTTGGTGTTGTAGGTGTCGTTACATGATGATCCACTTGTTGTTGCTTGTTTTTATGTTTGTGGTATCGTCTATATAAAACATTGGCCTGTTGGACATCCAGCCAGAAATCCAACAAGATCTCGAGTTCTAGTCGATCTCGTAGGACGATGTAATAATTGTACAGACAGACAGGTGGACGAGTCTTTCTTTGAAGAACTTCATCAAGTGTAGGTAAGACATGGATTGATTGTTGCTTTTCGGTCATCATAAGTAAAAAAGGAAAGAAGAAGAACTTAGAAGGAAAGGGAAAAAAATGAAAAGAAAGGAAGCAAGAGCACGACAGCATATCATTGTCTCATTCTCTGTTTTAATTCTTAGGAGATATAAGATAACCCAAGCATAGAACCAAAATAATCATATTCTTTAAGGGGTATGCGAAGGGATGGGGAGAGAATCAAAGAGAAAAAGTAAAGCAGAACTAGGAACGACCAAAAAAAAAAGAAAGCTTCACAGGGACCACTGTCTGTATCTCTCCTTTCCTTTTTCCTGTTGTTGTCACCCCGCGCAGATACACTCTTTCTTTTTCAGCAAGGTCATTCTATACACATCAATGGCCTTTAATAATACCGTATTGACTCTCTGGATAATGCACATGGTTCGGTGTCTGGTCAATCTTACTCTTGAAACTCGTATAGACTGTATGAACCAAAGATCGAGGTTGTTCACCCTTAATATCAGCACTGAGTTCCCAAAACATAGCACCTCCCAGGCCCAAAGACTGGATATAATTGCATTTCTCTCGCACAACATCGGGTGAGTCATAAGTGATGTACTCGCGTGTCTCAGGATCGTAGGACCAGGAGGATACCATGGCTGAATCATAGTGTTCTTCAGCACCAGAGCGAGGCAACGCCTTGTAATCGTATGAACCTTTCTCCCAAGTACCATCAGGCACACCGTCAAATGGAGCATCAGGTCCGTCTGTGTTTAAGTATCCTCGACCATACGCCGGAATTCCCATGACAATTTTTTGAGGGGGGATAGCCGCCTTCAAAAAGTGCTTAACAGCTTGATCAACGTTGAGACCGTTGTTGCCATAAAGAGACGCTTGATGACCCGTCTTCTCGTCCCATGCACCTGCTAGATCGTAGGCCATCAGGTAAAAGATATCCACATAAGGCTCCATGGACTGCAGACGGAGTACTTTCATCTGCTCTGGACCGGTAGGCATTGCTACCGAAACAAGGAAAGCTGGATCGCCCGATTGACCAACACGTTCTTGATATTCATCCAATGCCAGCCGTATCTCTCGGAGTAGTTGAACATACCCTTTTGCATCGGCGTCATCCTTTGGAAATTCCCAGTCAATATCTGAGAGAATGGAACTGTTAAAATGATATCCTCTCAAGTTAAGAATGACATTATTTCTGTTCGTAAAACGAGAGAGATCCTTACCAATACCATCCAAGCCTAAGTTGCGAACATGATTCACAGCAGATTCGGCAAAACGACTGCGTTTGCGAGGGTCATTGGCGACCTTTGTGAAGTTTTGCGATCCCGACCAGCCACCAACACTCAATGAAACCTTAAGATGACGATACTTTTGTTTCAAGAGGTATAGCTGTCTTAAATTTCCATGAAGATCATTGTCGTTTTCGCGCCAAAGTTCTTTTCGGTGATCCACTGTCCGTTCTTTTCCGGTTGTTTGAGTGAATTTCCATTGTCCTGGCTTTATTTCTTACCAGCGTCAAAAAAAATGTCTTTATCAGCCCAATCGTCCTAGTTTGCCATATAGGATAAGTAAGGCACCTGTCTTCGACATTTACATACACTAAGAGTGATGTTCCCCTCCTCATCGAGATTCGCAAATGCGTAGAGAACATGGCTCAGCTTTTTAGGTTCTAAATCTACCACGTTATGCTGTCGATCGTAAATGCCCCTGTGTCTGCATGAGAAAAAAAAAAAGCTACAAATGAATATTGCTACCAGTTGACAAAATAGCCTGCTATGATGGGCTTAGGAGTAAGATCCTCGGAAGGATGCTCAGGTATGGGCTCTCCTGCCGGCGGTGCGTCGTTGGCACCATGAAACCAGCTAATGAGAAGCAATACCACCAGCAATGGAGTTAATATTGCAGTACATAATATCTTTCGACGATCCATAACTTGACGCAGAGATGGAAAAGAAGGAAAGAAAAATGAAAAGAAAGGTAACACCAAAGGTCAAATCCTTGGCAGCGGACAAAATCGGGCTCAGGAACAAAGCATACCATTTGTGATATCTTCGCTTTAAGCATGAAAGTCCTTTTATTACATTTAGCATGGTCGCGTTCCTTTCCTCCAACGGTCGGTCGGCTTAGTTTGCTTTATGCCTATTTATTTTTATTTACTGGGAAAGCTCTTCGGGCTCCTTGTCATAAGCAGCCAATTGTTCAGCCAAATCCTCGTCAACCTTGGGGACCTATATCGAACGAGGACGCATTTAGCCTCGTATTGTTCTCTGTATCTCATTGTTCCCCAAATAAACATTACTTACAGCAGGAGCAGCAGGAAGCTTCAACTCCTTAACTTGACCTTCTTCAACCTTGGCCTACAAATGATTATAACTCTCAGTATACCAAGGTAAAACGGAGCAGGTAGCTATTGTCATGGCTCATTTCTTACCGCAGGGGCGGGCTTGTAACCCTTCAATTCCTTAAGGAACAGATCCTGAACGACATCTGAACGAAATGACGCGTTGAGCATTACAGCAGAGGTTTGTTTCATTCCGGAGTCTTACCCTTCTGCGACACAACAGAGCCGGAGAAGCTACGAGCAGCCATCATGGGCACGGCGACGCGAGGAGCCTTCAGGAAGAAAACAGAAAAAAATTAAATAATATAGCTCGTTAAATATCGCGTCGTTTGTGTGGTCATTCTACCTTGAAGGCGATCGAACGGACGGCGATGCGGGCAAGCGACATGATAAACAAACAGAGAAACCAAAATTCGAAGTGCACATTAAAAAAGCCCTGGGGGCCAAGCAAAATAGTGACCACTTTTCTAACATCCAATCAGAATTTCAGACAAAAACACACATTTTATTTTTTATTGTGAAAGTTAGTATGTTTTTCGATTAAGCAAAAGTTTTTATGTACAGCTCTTTTTGTGGTTTTTTTTGTTGTTGGTTTTGTTTATCATCGATGTGATATAAAGTATTTTAGTCGACTTCTTCCATTTTAGAAGCTTCAGCAGTCTCCAAAGCAGGAACTTCAGAGATCTTCTCGTCTACAACCACAGATTCTTCTTCATCAATACTGAGACCGAGGGCAACCATGCGGTGGATACGAGTGGCGAAGGAGCTAGGCTCATCCAAGGAGAAACCGGAAGTCAACAAAGCGGTTTCGAACAAAAGGGTAGTAAGATCCTTGACGGTGCGGTCGTTGGCATCAGCGGCAACCTTCTCCTTCAAGGTCTTGATGATAGCATGGTTGGGGTTGAGTTCGAAGGTCTTCTTGGAAGCCATGTAAGCGGACATGGAGTTGTCACGGAGAGCCTGAGCCTTCATGATACGTTCCATGTTAGCGGACCAACCGAATTGACCAGTGGTAAGGACACAGGGAGAGTCGGTCAGCTTGTTGGAGACGACGACCTTCTCAACCTTCTCACCAAGGAACTCCTTGACAGCCTTGCAAAGGTCTTCGAACTTCTTCTCTTCCTCTTCGCGAGCCTTCTTTTCTTCCTCATCCTCTTCAATCTCGACACCTTCCTTGGTAATGCAGACCAACTTCTTCTCGTCGTATTCCTTGAGCTGAGTGGTGGCGTATTCATCGATGGGGTCGGTCATCAACAAGACTTCAATGCCTCTCTTCTTGAAACCCTCAAGGAAGGGAGAGTTCTCAATGGCAGCGCGGGACTCACCAGTGATGTAGTAGATGTTCTTCTGCTTCTCGGGCATACGGGTGACATAGTCCTTGAGGGAGGTCATCTCGTCACCAGACTTGGTGGAGTGGTAGCGGAGCAAGTCGGCCAACTTCTGACGGTTCTGGGTGTCTTCGTGGATACCGAGCTTGAGGTTCTTGGAGAATGACTCGTAGAACTTATCAAAGTTCTCCTTGTCTTCAGCGATTTCGGCGAACATCTCAAGACACTTCTTGACCAAGTTCTTGCGGATGACCTTCAAGATCTTGTTCTGCTGGAGCATTTCACGAGAAATGTTCAAGGGCAAGTCCTCGGAATCGACAACACCCTTGACAAAGTTGAGCCATTCGGGAATCAAGTCATCACAGTCATCCATGATGAAGACACGTCGGACGTACAACTTGATGTTGTTGCGCTTCTTCTTGGTCTCGAACAAATCGAAGGGAGCACGCTTGGGGACGAAAAGGATGGCACGGAATTCGAGCTGACCTTCAACGGAAAAGTGCTTGACAGCCAAGTGATCTTCCCAGTCGTTGGTAAGGGCCTTGTAGAACTGACCATATTCTTCAGGCTTAATGTCTTCGGGGTTACGGGTCCACAAAGGCTTGGTCTTGTTAAGCTCTTCGGTATCAGTAGTCTTCTCCTTGATAGTCTTCTTCTTCTTTTCCTTCTTGTCCTCTTCATCATCAACTTCCTCGATCTTGGGCTTTTCCTCATCTTCCTTGACTTCCTCAGCCTCGTCGTCAGAAACTTCCTTTTCAACTTCCTTCTCAACGATAAGCTGGATGGGATAGGAGATGAATTCGGAGTGCTTCTTGACGATATCCTTGATTCTCTTTTCCTCGAGGTACTCAAGCTATTGAAAGATACCCCCATTGTCAGTTACACTTCTCTTATTACACACTGTTTCCTACAAAGCAAACATACCTGATCTTCCTTCAAGAAAAGACGCATCTCAGTACCACGACCAAGAGAGGGGTTGACTTCGTCACGGGTAATGGTGAAGGAACCACCGGCAGCGGATTCCCAAATGTATTGTTCGTCATCATTGTGCTTGGTGATGACCTGGACTTTGTCAGCCACAAGGTAGGCAGAGTAGAAACCGACACCGAACTGACCGATCATAGAGATATCGGCACCAGAGGAGAGGGCCTCCATGAAGGCCTTGGTGCCAGACTTGGCAATGGTACCCAAGTTGTTGACCAAGTCGGCCTTGGTCATACCGATACCAGAGTCACGGATGGACAAGATGTTGTTCTCTCTATCAGGAGTGATGCGGACGAACAATTCCTTCTCGGAGTCCAGAACCGAAGGGTCAGTCAGGGACTGATAACGGATCTTGTCCAAAGCATCAGAAGAATTGGAGATCAATTCACGCAAGAAGATTTCCTAGGTAATATCGAAGGTAAGCAAAAGACGCGTCATTTTCAAGATTGAGAAATAGGGGCAAAAATAAGTGGGATGATTTGTATTTTACCTTGTTAGAGTAGAAGGTGTTGATGATCAAGCTCATCAACTGGGAGATCTCAGCTTGGAACGAGAAGGTCTCGGTTTCGGCAGTCATTTTCTTAGGTTGAAGAGAGGGAAGGGGAAAAGGAAGAGAGATCGATGGGGTCAAAGGAAATGGTCCTTTTTCTTCTTTTGTTTTCTTTTTTCTTTAAACTCAGAAACCATTCAGAATAGAGCATTTACTTTACAGTGCAAATTATACAGAGCAGTTGTTTCTCGCACGTTCGACAGACCTGGACGGGGATTTAAAACAAACGGACTTTGCGGTCACTTTTTTATTTGTCCATACATGAAATCCGTCCAATCGAACAAGCAAGCAGGTCGACTTGCACGGCATTGGTGATCCTCGACATAGCAGGGCTCGCCAGATATCATCATAGAGAAATAGGACGACCAGAAGAACTCGTCTTGGATAGCAGTATGATAATGATACATGCAGCTGCCGGCCGAGGCCACGTATGGATGTTGTAGCTCGTCAGTAGGAAGTAATACTGTCTGAGATTCGGCACCGGTGATGTTAATCTGGCTAACTACGTATGACAGGTTTGCTTGGCCAAAAGAGTCAATAAGTGGATCAATAAAAAGGCGCGGCATTACTGGACTATTTGCTATGAACTGCTGGGTATTAGGTGACACGGCATCCCGCTTCTCTACGTTGTTTGAAGCTTTAGCTTTGTCAGAATTTGTGTTTGGCTTGCCATCTTTGCGTAGAGCACTTCTATTTCTATTTGGTGCGTACTTATAGTCAGGAAACCTGTAAAGACCGTTATCACTTAATAAAAATTTAAATAAACTGTATCAATGACACTACTTTTCTTTGTGCTTTTTCTTTTCGTGCTTCGCCCTATCTCTATATTCTTGCTTTACCCAATCAGGTGCTTCTAACCACCATTTAGCCACTTTCTTAGAGATCAGCCTATGGTTGGCGCCAGGACATAGCTTGGCGATCTCTTTCTGTTTGTCCCAGCGAAAAAGCATAAAACAATTCATTGGGCGTGGAACTCGTTTCGGATCATGTTTCTTTCTACGAATCTGTCTTGGACGGTGGTGATCAACGTTCGTAGCGGTAATGAGATCTAAGATATCCTTTCTTCGAGCGGCAATAAAATGGTCGTTGACACTCATCCTGTTAACAGTACAATATAAAATAAGATAAATCTGAAGGATAGTGTGTGTGAAATAAAGTAAAAAAGTAACGAATGGAAAATGTTGACAAACAAAAGGAATGAAGATGTTGTGTTTGTTTCTTTTCGACGTTCATATTTAACGCAACGCTGTTAGATCTTTGTTACAAAAATAACACAGACTTTCTGCCTGTTTAAATCGATCTATGTTTATGGAAATACTCGGATATCTCTGTTACTTGCGCTAAACGTCCTGTCACCAACAAATCAGGAAAGCTATTGTCGACTTTTTTATGTCAAACGCCGCTCCTGAAAAAGACAAGAAAGATTGACCATCCAGTGATGCGTAGTGTAACCAAGAAACAATGAAAGCCAAATGAAACAACTTTTTTGAATGGAATAGATTTTCTTTGTCATCGCTGTCCGTAAACGCGGTCTAAATCAGGGCTCCACGGCGTATTTGCGGCACGAGAAGTAAGCAAGCTTCTGCTGCTGCTCGATCATTTTCAGATTAAGTCCATAAGGAATTCGGGGCGTGACGCATGGCAGGGGTTTTCTTGACAGGCAGATCTAGGGGAACGAACTTCTGCTGACATAAAAGTTCAAGTTGTTCATG
Source organism: Apophysomyces variabilis (assembly GCA_002749535.1). Taxonomy (NCBI): domain Eukaryota; kingdom Fungi; phylum Mucoromycota; class Mucoromycetes; order Mucorales; family Mucoraceae; genus Apophysomyces; species Apophysomyces variabilis. The sequence continues at coordinate 211,043 of MZZL01000408.1, read as the reverse complement.
TTGGATCTGATCGATAACAGTCAATATGCGAGCCTCATTCTTACGAGCTTCACCGCTACACAAAGAGGAATATTCAACGTTTGACCGAGATTGTCCCGTGATCATCTTACATTTGTTCTAGCTTGGAAGAAGCCGTGCCAGCAAGCTCCTGCTTTTGTTTGTCAAGAATTTTGAAAAGCTGGACCTTTTTCTTTTTACCATACATAGTTTGTGAGCTTTCATGGAAGCCTACAATCGAACGTAACAAGACTTAAGTTCAGCGTATCTGGTTCTGTTGCTTAATCGGATCCGTCTAGGAGCAGCTGTAACAAAAACAAGAGAAAGAGTCCCAGCCTCTGTCCAGATGCAGTATGTAATTTCACTGGTCATGTACTGTTTATAGGATGCATTTTACGGTAATCTAATACAAATTTTTCGTCCATGAAAGATCAAAATGCGCTAAAAGTAAAATAAGTAGGCGCCATTAGTAAATAAGCTATATTGAATAGTATATTCTACTTACATTCAACTTCGCCCTCCAATGAACACGAAACCGGTTAGAACAGCATAAAATGTATATTCGCAGTTAGTAAATTGAAGGATATGATCGATTTCTTGTACTTAACACCGACAGACAGTCCACCGCTCAGTGTGGGCGGACACGCAGCACCAAATTCATGATGGCCACCGGCGATTGCCAAAAAAAAATTACAAAATTGTCCAGGATTGCACATCCGGCACAGAATCCACCCGGATGGTCGCGCGATAATATTTTAATATTTTGCTCGCCTGCGACGTTAGACTATGGAAGAAACAAAGTGAAAACCGACGATAATGTTCAGACTGCTTTGATGTCTTTCCGCTTTGTTGGATTCTCTTGTATCCGAATCACCCGATTTTTAGGTTGCCTTGAACGTGTGGAAGCATATGATGGCCTTGGTTTTAAACACGGATACTTGCGCCAATTGCCCGGAATACGGCTTAAGAGCTATTATGTCCTGAACTTAGATAGCTGCACGATAATAACAATATCCGATGTTGTCGTATCTTTGTTGCACCCAATGCTTCTCTTGAAAGATGCCTTGTGCGTATCTTTTATTCAACAGTTCATGCATTTTCTGGAAGAATTAATGTTAATGAATGATAAGTATTGTTGTGTTTTGCATAATTTACATTCTATTAAGAGTTCAGTATGTCATTCTGGATTTTTTTGATTTCATCTCTCGAAGATTGGTTTAGCGTGCTGCTGTCATGCAATTAAATAAACCTCCTCATGTCTATTTACTTTGACTTACGACATGTTTTTGTCATACATCGAATTGAGAGAGGTATCAATAGATCACGATATTGACAGTACAATAATACAGAAAGCTAAAAGAAAGGATCAAAGGGACAACACGTTGTCTTATCAATGGAGGGTTGCATCATGGTACGATGTGTTAATGTTGGGGCAATCGGGAAGATAGGAAGGTTGTTATTGACCGATGTCATGAAACATGCTGGTCTTAAAAAACGATGTAACTCAGGTTTGGTAGACTAAAAATCACTATATGGAGAAGCAGAGCCATCGTCGATCGTGGTCCAACATATCGATGGAATGAATTGACATACGTTACACGCATGAACTCCCAAACGTCTTTGATAAGCCAATCAATATTCAAAAGTCCATTGTCTTTTTCTTGATCATCTGTTTATGCGACCGTAGTAGGCATCAATATACCAGCTTATGTATTGTTCTTAACCGACGTGAACATCTTCCTCAGCCAATATAAGCTACAAGCTACTGCAAAATGATGGACCATTCCTCCTTGTAGTTCAATCCGGATAGATCGATTTCTGAATGGATATTGTTGTCAAGCAGTAAAATCATGTCAGTTTACTGTATTTCTTGGACCTTATCAGGATCTCTACTAGGTACAGTAGAAGCGCGGCTTGAGCATTCTGTTACGGCACTAAGTCTGTGCGAAATTTATCATTGTCAGGGAAAAGGTACCTTTTAAGTGGCGCAAGGTTACATTGCAAAAATCTCTACGTTTTCCTAATCTACGTGTTCATTTCAACTGGTTGCGGTTATGTAAAGCCGGACGTTTCGGATCGCCATATCATTTATTGTACAAGGTCTTTTGTCGGATGAAGGAACGAATGCACTGGTGAGAATTGTAATGAATTAAAGACCTACCATTCGTCATTGTTATGTAAAGTGAAAGGGACTCGAACTTCAGACTTAGCATGTATTTATTTGGAACACCGGAAGTCCCGAGTTCATTACGTCCCACTCCCGGATTTCCGATCTAAAGACTTACAGCACGGCCGTCACATAAGACGCGGGTCGATGTGAATAGTTCTTTTCTTATAGTTTAAACACCCACTCTTACAGTTGGCCATCTCCTGCCTTATACGCGTTTAGGCTAAGGAAAACAAGCGCTTTTAAATCATCTATTACCTGATTTGGGCTTTAATGCAAAGTCGGTCTAGCTCAATATCCCTAAAACCCTTTGTGCGCTCTTGCGGGAAAATCAGAGGAAAGGAGCGTACTATAATGCATTAATTAACTTTCTGCATGAATGGATGAAGAAGAAAGTTATTTTGTCGGAGTTCTATAAACTAAGGTTCACATAAAGAAAATAACCAAGATGAAGACGATCAAACCAAAAGTTCAGCTCATGTTTCGCAAAAAACAAAATTGGAAGCCATTTATTTCCATGTTTGCCGAGACATATCGCCCAATATTGAATTGTTATTTTTCAGCGTGGACTCCATTTTATAGGCCTGCACGTATAGTGCATTGCAGCGCGGAAAAGTTCATAATAAGAAAATCGGTCACTGGCTATAACGCTAGCTAGAAGCTCCGGGATGAACAGTATCAGTAAATCTTGAAAGATCGTGAAGCCCAATGAACCGGTGCATATCAAACTTTTTCTTACAGATTATGACCAGGTTAGGTCTATAGCGCCCTAACGTATCCCTTTCGCGTAAGAAGCTGTCAAACGTACTTGCGATCTAGAGTATCGCACGTAGTCTGACAATCCAAATAAACCATTACTATAGCAAGTGATCTGTCAGTACGCCAGCTCGGCATTCAACTTCTATTCCCAGTCTTTCTGATTACAGTGCAGTACAACAGCAGAGTAAATATTCTACTGCTTTTTATGCATCATGATGCCAATTACACACTAACTATTATTCTAAAACCATTCATAGCTCCATGGGGCTATGTACTCCTTCATCCTCTTCGTGTCTATTCTCGTTGTTGCCAGTGTAACTTACTATTGCGGCATTTTTGGGCATTTCATCCCAGATTTCCAACAGTATATCTTTCGGTAGGCTTCTAAACGTAAAAGTATGCGACACCGCACCAAAATGCAGAAATATAAATTGCAAAGCGGCTTGTTTTAGCCCTCGTTCCTCTGCTTGACCCGCGCTTTGATATACTTTGCTAACATACTCGATATTCATATCGCGGTACAGCTTCCGTACACATAATGCCAATAACCGTGGTAAACGGTAGCTCTTCGCCATGACCATCAGATCTGCTATCTGATCCAGCGGAAGGTCCTCATCTAGTTGGTCCGCATACAAATATTTTATAAATGCCTCCAACACACTAAGTGGCTCCGCCATTGTCAAAGTGTTGTTGAGAGATCCATTTGTAGTGCTGTTAGAAATATGAGCAAAGTAAGGCCAGCGAGCCATCAGAACCAGCCGATGGACGTAAACAGCTCCTGCTTCCGGCTCTGTGCTTGATCGAATAGTAAAATCAGCATTACGCTTCCCTTCATCCTGCAGTAACAGTAATCCGACGAGATCGGCTCCAAGTTGAGGGGGCGGTACAAGAACTATACCCAGCTCTTTCAAATCCACGCAAAGTGTCATTGAATAATATTCATAATATTCATCGGGTTCCTCTTCTGTTGTTCCAAAAAGGTAAAACGATGTCTGGTTTTGGTCCATAGCAAAGGAATGCCAATTGTAGTTGTCGAAACATGTGCCCAAATCCCGATGCCTCCATTGCATGGATGTAAGATCTAAAGTCCAAATACCTGTGCTTGGCGTTTCCTCGGTAATGGACTGTGTAAACTGCCGGGTAACGACAACTACAAGCTGGTCACCGCAAAGCTGAGCAAACCGTTGACCCTCCAATGATGGTGCAAATGTCGAATCAATGTCCAAATGCGTAACTACTCGTTCACCCAAGTCAATAAACGATAGATGATTCGATCTGCTCATGTCTTCTTTTAAACCGCCGAAAAGATATAGACGGTCGTTGTACATGAATGTAATGTGTTGCGAACGCTTGACAAACGGCACGGCCTCCGTCCATTCCCAAGTTATTAAATCAAGAACCAGCAATGTGTCGCTTGGCTTTGAAGATACAGTAATACCGCCCGCAATATATAATTTATCATTGTAAATAGTTGCTGAATGGCGCACGCGTCCTTCTGGTTTGATGCCGCGCGTTTCAGGATGCCACCATGTCATTGTTTCCAGATCCAATACGGTCACATCGCTGCAGTATTCGCCATCCTCTTCAGAATTTCCACCGAATATTACTATTTTATCTTTTCCCCAGAGCGTGGCTGTATGGTCATTGCGTTTCGAAGGTAAACGTCCTTTGGTGTATATCACCCTCTTCCACCGATATTCTTGTTCCACATGAGTCAGTTTATACAAGGCGTTGAAGACTTCGTCAGTGTACTGATCAAATCCACCGAAAACATAGACAGAATCATCAGTTACTGTGAGTGAAGCGCCAACAAGGGATCCCAAAGATTCACCGACACTGCGAATGGGTTTTGGCAGAGTCATATTAATGGGATAGGCTCCCTTTGACGTGGGAATTTGCAGTATTTCATCTTGTGGAGAATGGGCGATTCGAGGTGTATCCTGTACAGATCCTTCCATTATGCCGTCCTTCAATAATGTAACGAACCTAAAATAAAACGCAGCACACTATATTAATGAATGAAACTATCTGGTCAAAATGGACTATTTTCTAATGAGAAGTCCATTAAAAGAATGAGCCGATAGAAAAGATCCTTTCGTATCTTTAAAGTATTCTGCGCTGGATGAACGTTGTAAATCCGGTAGGCTGAGTATAAACTTTAGGCCAGTCAAAAGACTCACATATCTTGGATGTTTTCTTTTAAATCAGTTTACAGTGTGTGAATACTACCTTATCCTTCTGAGCATAAGCAATACAACTTACTTTCTATTTTTTTTTTACATATCTTTTTGTGTTTATAAAGTAATAATAAAAAATACATTTTAGAGATGTTACATTATTTTAAAGCTAGTTTTTCAAACTATATACTAACTTTTGTACCTGTTAAATGTTTATATCAACTAACTTTATAATTATAATTTTTATGCTGCTTTAGCTTTTATCTATCAATTATAAGGTATAAACTTAATATACATTTCAATTTAAAAAGAATAAATAGTAAAGTATTCAAATTATTATCGCTCTACTACTACCTTCTGTACACTAACTACTTCAATACGTCGTGTACCTAGAGAACTAGTACTATGAAAATTCTTCGACATTTCCTGTAATTCTAGCACAAGATTTTCGAATTATGCTTTTGCCTCTCTAATTATGATATGTTTATATCAAGCTTTCAAAAAACATGACACGTGTGGTGCTTATCTACTGTGACAAGTAAGTACAAAAAGAAGGATGGGGGTAGAAATAAATAAAATAGTACCAGACATAAAAGTACAACAACAAGTGTGAATAATAAATTCACAAAATATCAACTGTTCAAACAAAATACAATTGAGGGGGGGTCAGGTTAAGTAAAAGATATAATGGAGGGTAGTAGAAGAGAGTGAGAACAAAATAAAATATATGAAGGGAAGATAACAAAGGGAATTTACCAAATAGACAATATCACTTCAAACGATCTTAGTAGTAAAGATGAGTTCCTTAGATCCTTTCTTAAAAGCAATCTCAAAGACACTCAAATTCACTGTATCCAGAAAAAGATATTTGCAAGTACAGTATGGTTCCAGTTCTTTAGGTCCAAAAGGCTTCCCTAAGGAGATTCTTTTTCTTCCTTTTACGAAAGAGGTTTTTTTTTCCTCGGTGTCTCTATTTCTTCTAAAACTGTTCGACCAAAGAGAGGAATTCATTAGAACTAACTTAAAATTGAGATCATACAAAATGGAAGTAATCGCTAAGGACATGGGTTAGGAAAAGCATGCGATCACTGGGAAAGAATGGGACGAAGGATTCAGTCATATTTTCCAAGTTATATCAAATGACTATTTACGTCTGAGGCGGATGTGCGCGTACAAATAATTGATTGTGGTGTACCAACCATATCTGTAAGAGGTGTGCACGTACAAGGCAGATGTGCACCAAACCAAGGCAAAGGGCGCGCATCTAGGCCAACGTGTCGTGTACCTAGCCGTGTACTTCTTGAAAACCAAGACAAACTTTCCACCATACTTACTCCCAAAAGCTCCATCTTTTCATTCTTTCCATGCTGCATTTACTGGGGTGGTGAGGCCAGAAAAGTATTACACAAGGTGTCAAAAACTGATACCTGTGGTGCTTTGTCTTGTGACAGAAGGCTACAAAATAAAGAGAATACAAATATACGTAAGAAGGGAAAGGGCGCACAATAAATATAACACTTAGAAAAAAAAGATATAATGTAATAGCAATTGATAAAAGGGGAAGGATACAATAAGATAATCTCAACCATAAGAAGAGTGTTAAAGAATTTTAAAAGAGAATAATAAAATAAAGGTGATCGAAAGAAGGAAATACAATAATAGAAGGGTACCAAAAAAAAGACTCTAGCGAAATACACAATAAACTTCTGTCAATTATATGCTTCAATGATCCTCAGCGATCCAATGACAACAATATAACTTGACCAAGACAAATTTCAGAGTGTAAACAGAGCTTGAGGCACAAAAAGGGGTTTTTGGATGTCGCTCCCGCCACCCCTTTCCCTTCCCTTTGTCCTCGTCTTTTTATTCATGGAAAACTTCTACTAAACTTCGTACTAGTGAGACAAGATCTTTAGGAAAGGAAACTAATAAAAGAATGGATGAAACGGAAGACAGCGATAACGAACAAAAGAAAATAATTATGAATTATACTATCTTGACTTAAAAGACAACAGCGTATACGTCAGGATAGAACAATAAAATGCAGAGATGATAGCGTCGTGTAACACCGGTTTTACCCAGGTCAAGGTCAAGTGGTAGGTTCATCATTCACGAAAGTTGTGCACCATTGGAGTTTGTTGTGTGTCTATCTTTCAGTTCGTAAAGGTAGTGTACCTCAAAAGATGCGGTGTACCAACAACTGCCAGACGTTGTGTCCCAGCCAAATACGTTGTGCACGAATTCCGCCGAAATGACGTGTACCTCCCAAAATGTTGTGCACATAACTGAAGAGACGGGAAGAAGACCAAGACTTTCCGTAGAATCGAGTATACGCAAGCGCTTCATTTCCGTATTTTTTTACGTCCTTGGGACGGCCGGAAACAATCATCACGCACCCTGTCAAAACATCAAAGCGCGGATGGTTAAGTGGTATAATCTTCGCCTGCCACGCGAAGGGCCCGGGTTCGATTCCCGGTTCGCGCAGTCATTTTTGCCGCTCATATTAAACTTGTAAATTTATTTTGGGGTTTTCCTTTTTATTTTCCTAGTTTCTTTGATTTGCTCTTGTCGTTGCCGTATTCGAGCTGGAAATCCAACGGCCAGATAGGGTTGAGACAGGTGTAGAAGACAATGAAATAAAAGATAAACGGATCGAATGATGGTTTTTTCTTTTCGATCGTCTGCGTATTTATATCTTTTTGCTACAATTCTAATTACATAATAATAGTGGTGATAACTATAAGAAAGGAAAACTATGACGATATGGTGAAACTGTAATCATGAAGAGGGGCTCAGCAATGTACGGTGACAGATCAGAAATGGACTTCTTGAAATTGTCTGCTTTTGGAATGATGGCCGAAGCAAAAAGGAAGTTACCCTTTATGGGCCTTGGCTGTGATTGGTCGGAAGTTCTTGACTACGACACTCTTCCTTTATAATAGAGACCAAGAAAAGTATATAAAAGAAGATCATATTTAAGTTGGAGTAATTACAAGTCGTTTTAATTTAAAGAAGGTCCTTGCATGATTTTTGAAACACATCAGTTATGATACAAAATGAAAGCAAACGGATCTTTTCTGAATGATCACTTAATGTGCAATTTGTTGTTAATCTAATCTAAAATCGTATCTGATCATGCCAGGCCAAATAATATAAACTTTGTTTCTATCATTCATTTTTGGCAGATTGTCTGCCAAACAGTCTAAGTCTGTATTGTTGACCACACACGGTCTGCTATTGTTAAGTGCATTTGTGGTGGGCAAACTCCTACTAATCACACCGTACTGATTCATGCTTAGATCTGGTTGCACCCGGATGAAGCATAAAAGTTTTTTTGGTGCCTGCATGCTTGTGTTGGAAAACCATCATGGTCTCACCCAAAAATGGTTCCCACACCAAGCTGACTGCGCTATCCCTCCACGACGGGCATTGGCATCGACTGCGGTGGTGATATTACGAAGTTTGATTTTGGATGGCCTCTTTGATTGCTCATCTCTTCGCAATAAAAAATGCTTTCTCGGACAACTACCAGGTCAGCAACAAGTATCTCGGATCCAGGTGGTCATTGTTACGTTCGCTGTGTCCGTCTCAGTATTGCTTCAGACGTTGGCGAAAGTTATACCGGTCATAGTCAGACACTGGTGTGGACGGTAAATGGACTCTGAGAATGACATCCTCCCCTTCCATCTTGACGGTCAAAGAGTCCACCCCAGCTTGTTCAAGATCTTCAGGCACAGCCTGTCCGTAATACATATGCTACTGCATAATACAATAGCTCGTTTGAGGCATTCGCGGAAGTTGACGCATGAGAAGTGATTCTCTTTTTCATAATACCAACTATGAGCTCCATTGGCCTTTTGCTGTACATCCTTGATGGGCCTAGCTTTCGGATGGCTTCTGCAAGGTGCATGTAGGTAATGCTGACTGATGGTGAAAACATTGACCAGCAAGTACTTCCGTGTAAAACCATGCCAACAATTAATGCAGCTAGCAAGCCGTTTAGTATATAAGCGTTTTTTACGGATAAAATTTACCTTGCGATTTCTTCAATCGCATCATTATCAATATCTATCTGCAAAGCCAAGCTACATGTCTTTACAAGAGATGACAGAGCGATGTTTTCCTGTCTGAACACCAAGGCATCGAACATTCTGTCTCTCCTTGCTTGAGTATACGTACTGACGAGATACCCCTCGAATGTTGTTGGTATATGTCTCTTAGCATCCACCAAGGCGGTGCCCGTCGCCGTTCTGTATCTCTCTTAAAAAAAAGGGGGGGGGGCACAGGTTTCCCTGTGGTCTCCAGAGACGATCTTTGAAAGTGGGTGGCCGATGCCATGCCCTATGAAGTACATTTCATCCAAGCCAAAAGAAAAGATCTATGGAATGATGACAGACTGGCAAATGGAGGCCCAGTTCTTAGTCTAAAACCTTACAAGCCTAGGTGTTAAATGAAGAGCAATTGGTAGTTATGATAACGCGTACCTTGTTATCATCCCGAAATTCAACGGCTGAACGCAATTCCGGTTCACTGCCGTTTCCAGGAAGTATATCTCACCCGTTTCTCCCGTTCACCCTCTTCCTTGCAATTGCGATATCTGTAAAAGGATGTGTGGTAGGTGTGGTTTATTAGGTCTGCGACACCTGGTATATCACCACCTGCCACTAACAGATGTACGCGGGCATGGATCGTCTCTGTTGCGATCTTCACAAGCATTCCTTCTGTACCCATTTTCTGATCTCGGGATTGGGCAGTTTAGTCGCCACTTGCAGGGACAAAGTAAGTTGTAACGTGATAGCTTTAGGTATATCTTGGGATGGATCCTTATAACGATCTTTGCCACATTTGCACCGCTGAATGTGTTCGTCGTTGAACATCTGCCACCCGTCTTCGCACACGTCCAAACAGTTCAGATTTACAGAGTACATACCTTGCAAAAGCTTTTTCGATGAATAACTCGAGAGATATTACGTTCCTGAGCAAAGTACAAACAATCCGAGACTTTTTTCTCCGAATACAGGTGAGGGTGTTTCAATCATCTTTATATTTGCAGATTATAGAATTGGTAATCAAAATAATTTGATAACAGCAGCAAATAAAACATAATATATAGCTTTAGTAATTGATTGACACAAGTGGTTTTGAGAAGTAAATCACAGGCTATAAAGTTCATATATCATTTATTCATGCTACAATAGCAAAAGCTGCGAACACAAACGGTAGAAGGAGTCGTTGAATAGAACCAGTACAAGGGTCAACAGAAAAGGTGAAATCAAGGTGACCAAGAGAAAGCTGATAAAGGAAACGATATTCTGGGGGGGGGTCTAAAACAACTAGAGAACACCAAGCTTCTGGCTGTTTTGAGGTAATAAATGAAGATCTAGAGGCGTCCTAATTGAATTGGTTATTATAACCATGAGAAGCACCACGCTTTATTCTTAGATAAATAAACTATAAATTGTATTTCTATTTTCTTGTCACCTTTCAGCATGCATCGACTTTTCTTTTACCGGCGAAAAGGGGGAGGGAATGATCTAGTAAACAGAATTGATATGAAAGAAGTTTTTATTTATGTCTAAACAATGATGCAATCCTTTTTTCCGGGTTGTATCAAAACCACATCCTCTGACTTCATTCTGGCAACGGTTTGATAAGCCTGCACGAAAAAACACTCTACCAACAATAAGTCTGCGCGTTGCATAAAATACTTTGCATGCACCACAAGTGGTTCGCACACCCGTACACCTTTTCATTTGCACGCCAAATGAAGGTACTGTCAAAAAGTTAACTGACACTGAAGGAAATTGTCCAATCGTTTTGGGAAAACGGAATTCCCGCCAGAACAGCGAGTCCTGGGTGTGGACCAATATCTCAGCTGTCGGCCTTTTGCGTTTCACTTTTCCGTCATTCACAACATGTCTCATTTAAGCGCGAAGAAGCAAGAGGAATTGAACTCCAAGTAAGCAAGCCAGCCTGATTTGGAGATTGCGTCTCATAAAAAAATTCAGAAAGGTTCGAGATCTATTGCGAATACCGGAGAACAAGAAATGCTTCGATTGTTCAACGAAGGTAATGGCCATCTATTGTTAGGTTGCAACTCATACTCTGTTTGATAGAGTCCATTCTTCGTTAACGTCAGCATCCAGACTTTTGTGTGTACAAGATGCTCGGGTCTAGTGTGAGTTTATCGCTATCGTCTCAAAGCTGCCTGGAACCTGACTTCAACAGTTAATATAGCCGTGAAGTGGGGCATAGAGTCAAGTCTATTTCGGCTAGCAAGTTTTCAGGTCCTGAGGTTGTAGCTCTTCAACAAGGTGGCAATGAAATTGCGCGGCAAATCTGGTTGAGCTCCTATAAGATGGGGACATCTGATCCTGAAACAGACAGCGACGTTCGCCTGTTCATGAGACAGAAATACTATGAGCAAAAATGGCTGGATCGTGAAAAATTGAAGCAGCACGCCGAATATGTCAAGAAGTTGATCAAGGAGATGTTTATGGAGGTGTGCAGGATTGACATTTACTGTAGCAAATTATGTGCTCAACTTTCGTTGACTTAGGATGGTACACGGAGATCAAGAGTCAGCACCCCGCCATTACCCAGTGAAGCGCAACCGCTGGCTAATCCTGATCAAAATAACAATTATTTCCCAAATGACACACGGCTTCATTCTGTGGATCCTCCTCATACGCTTAACGGTCCAATTCAAAAGGCACCTGTAAAAGATCTGCTGATTGACGATGTTGTAAGATTGGATTAAGAAACGAACAGAAATTAAGTCTATCTTTAGGCGTACGAACAACCTAAGGTCAACTCCGCAATTGGCTTCGCTGGTAGTAACTTTCCCATTAAAGAAAGCGAACAATAATAGTAACGTTGCTTTTCTAAAGGTACTCTGTCTTCATTGCCATATCCCCAGTCTCCACCAGCTGTTCCGTTATCACCTGCTTCCAAACCCACATCACCTGTGGCACAGGCAAAAACTACACAATCCTTGGATATCTCCTCTCCAACAAAATCCACCAATAACTTTCTTTCCGAACTCGCTGGACTTGAGACTTCCCCAACAGTCAATCGGCCTACCTATACGGGTGGTATGTTAGTACCAAACTCTACCGGAACGATTAGTCCGATCTCTCCTTCTTTTCCTACGTCTACGCAAACCACTAGAATCACTGGTAAATCGCATTGGACGTCGTTGGTAAATGCTAAACGTATTGTAGACTTAAGCAACGCACAATCAAACCTTACTGATAGTGATCCATACGCTGCTTTGCGTAATTTGTCACTGAATTCCCCTCCTGCTACAAATAGTCTATCTAGAAGTGGCCAGACGGAAAGGGCACGATCCATGTCGATGCAATACAGCAGCCCTTCTCCCAATAATACATGGGGAAGCTTTGTAAATGCGCAGGGAAATCAAAGACCAATTCAAGGCACAACTGGCACAGCTGGCACTTATACTCATGTTCGTCAAAATAGCACGCCCAACCCAAATCTTTTCGGTGATCTAGATCCGTTGGCGCAATACAAAGGGAAGCATGAAGGACACAGAGGTTAGATGATATTCTATGGGAAAATGCTTGTGTATTCTTTGCCTATTTCATGTCATATTGGACCAATGTGTGATAAACTCGTGATTAGTATCAGCATAATTATTTTGATGAAATCACTCGGATAACACATTTTGTGCTTTGCTCGCTTCGGTAGAAATAGTTTATTGAAATAGATGGTTGATATTGATACCTAGGGTTGCAGGAAAAGCATATATGGATCAAGCATATTCTATATAAACATGAGAGGGCTAATGTTAAGACAGTTTGCGATCCATGATTGTTTCTGTTACTGGTTCCGAACTAAAAATTTTGCGCTACTTCAAACGAACGTTGCATCCATTAAAAGACGTCTTTTCGATCAATATCAAGCAGATACGAAGCAGTGCAAGCACGGAGTTATTGTCACGGCCCGTTAATCACAACAAGATATTTTCAGGCATTAAAGTTAGTCAGCTTTCATAGCGAGCATAAACAGAGATGACGAAGTGTCTCTGTTACCACTCTTGACTACACATCTGTGGTTAGAGTTGGTCTTTGGGATAAGAAAGGGCAATTTTCTTCTTTACCGCTGCCAACGAGAACATCGTTGGTCCGAACAACTTCTATTCCCTTGAGACGCAAAATTTATTTAAAATAGCACCCATTCAATAACGGTAAGTATAGGTACAGGTCCACGAACTTTTATAGAAGCATTGATGTTTTCTTCTTTTTTTTTCATTTTCAATTTTCAGGTTTTTTTTTCTTGGGAGGAAAGGGGTTTGCACGGAAATGTTTTTATCTACCATTCGAAATCACCGTTGGCACGATTAAATAGATAATCTCGACCGTTAACCAAGGTGATACCGTCCTTCAGTACACATTTCCATTTGTTTTTTGTACGAGTGACCTGCAATATACTAGGTGTCAGTGCACTTAAGATCAACAATAGCTATCCGTTACCTTATCATAAAGGCAAAGGATAATATTTTCAACTTCTTCTGCTCCTTCCGCATCATCATCCGCATCATCGGAGTCATCCAAATCTGAATTGATATCATTGTCATCCTTCAAAAACTTTGATTAGTACAGTTTTCTCTGCTGCAGTAGGCTTACATCGTCTTCACCATCAAGCTGCGCAATGCGTGATTTCGAACTAATAGCTCCGACTTTGATAGCCTTCTCTTTTGCTTCTCGCATTAATTGTTTCACACTTTCCGGCAATGTGTCTAATGCTAGAGGTTCTCCTGACCCAGATGTAGCTGAAAAAATAAACTGTGGTGAACCGTCGTCCTCATCGTTTGTCTGGTGCCTTGCAACAACGTCCGCAATATGAGCATCGATTTGCTAACGTTGAAATCAGCACGATAAAAAATGAAAAACCCTTTGCCTCACCTCTGTTGTCATATCATCGTAAGCGCCATCATTTTGTGGTAAGTGATTGTCATTTCTCGAATGCCCCAGAACATCGGGAAGTGGTAATTCATGGATAGTAGAGCCGTTGGACGGTGATTGGGATGTCACAGCGGGTTGCAATGAATGGAATGAGCCGTGATTTACTGGTTGCATCAGCGTACTTGAGTCTGCCATGGATCGTTGTGGTATGGCGTACCCTTGTGGTTGTGAAATCCGCATCTGCGCTCCATTATTCTCTTGCTTGATTGGAGGTCGCACACCACTACCTGTTGAAGCCAGCGGAGCTAAACTTGCTGCGGATTGCGAGTATGACTTTTAGGGAGTAAAGTAGAGAAATGTTGCTTAGTAGCTGTTTTACTCTTTCTTCACAAATCTCTGTACTTACTTCCGCTAAGCCAACACCAGGATATTGCATTCCCCCCATTCGATCCGCGCCAGAACCGAGATTTATATGTCCATGGTTATGGCCATTATCTTCCTCACCCTCTTCATAATAGCCAGACTCAGCAAATCCGAAGTTGGCTACGCGAGATCGAGCAACTTTCGTCTCCCATGACTAGGTAGTACGATGTCAGCCATGATGGCGGTAGATATTGTATTTCTTACCCGTTGAAGCTCAAGAAGCACAGACTCATCTATACCCATGTCTTCGAATTCTCCACGTACTTGATTAATCACATCATCGATAACAAAGCGGTAGACGGTAGACTTAACATCATGATACGTCTGTCAATAAAGCCAAATAAACGTCTTCTGTCCACAACTCACCACAACGCTGTTAGACATGTTGACCAATAGGAATGTGATGAAACGTCGTGAAAAGAAGGAACTTATGCTACTTGTGCGTAAAAAGGACGAGACTGAACAATAGGATTAAGTGTAAAAAGAGATGTATGTTAGTCATAATTTTATTTGTCATGCCGAGGGATTATGGAGGAAACAAAACACATGACAATAGCAGTAATGAAAAAAAAAGGATCAAAACCAATGACGATGATGGAAAGCCAAGGCATTTATGTTCAATTGCTCACCTTCACAGAAAGGATTCGAAAGGGGAACAAGGAGTGTGGTATTTATACTGGGTTTTGAAGAAATTTTGCGTTGTTTGGAATATTTTATGCGCCGACTACCAATCAAGTTTCCGTCAGAAACGCTTGAGATGGGAAGCCTCGACGCACAAGTATTGCAAATTATAGCAAAGGCGAGACTTATGTGAATCCTTCTTTGTTTACAATTTATAGCTATGAGGCACTTTATTTCCAAAAATTAAAGTCGCATCTAGCAAATTCACTTGGCGCATTTTGGAAACTGGGCTTGACGCTAACAAATTACATTAATTGTCGTGTTATAAGAGTTCAAATTGACCACTTTTACATAGCTATCATAAAACTGACGACGCCATACCCATCTCTCCGTCAAGCGAATGCAAGATGCATATATAAATTTCATCCATTGCGACATTTAGTTGCACTGGACTGCAAGTTGGATTTTCGTAGTTTGCGAAATTATTTTTGGGAGATACTGTATAACTTAGCATTAGCGAAATCTGACGTGTATGAGGACCTGTGTTGCATCTATAGGTGGATTTAATGGAACAGATAATCCTGGTCATACCAGTTACAGATGGATCACGCTGGAGAGGAAAAGGTTGGCCAATCTGGCAGTGACTGGTATAACCGAAACACCCAACAAGTAGTCGACTTGCTGCGGCAACAGCAATGCATGCAGCAGCCTGCAGGTCTTGATATGTGGATTTCGCCCCGCTTTGTACAATGGACACTCACGATTGATACTGATAGAAGTAGCGTTATTGGATACTGGTTCCCATAGGTCCGTTTTCGTACTTTTGTACCTTGGAATACATGATAAAATTATCCTGAGAAAAAAGAAAAAGCCGTCAAAATGCGCTTCTAGTTGTAGGAACATATCGCATACACGTGGTATGCTTAAACAGCGTACTAGTATGTAGATAGGTTTCCTTTGGTATATGGACAAAAGCACAGGAAAGAGCTATCCAGAAAAACATGTTTAAAAAGTATTTTTTATCCGTTCTGGTCTCGGTCATTTATAGTCACATCATGTGCAGAACAACGATAGCAATAACAAGTTCCCAATACAATTTTGTTATAAAAGGTAGTTTAAGCAAGTATTTTCTGTATACTTCTGGAAAAAGTGTAACATTTGAGAATTGGCACATTCGTCATACAGCTGATTGGTCCTTAACCGAAGCATTTAATTCTCTCTTTAAACATCGTTATTACTGACTCACATCATCATTATTCGGTAAGCTTAAACACACTATTGCGAGATTGATAGAAATCAAGCAATCAAAAAACGTTCCTTTTAACCAATTATCTCCACAGCCTGTAAACATCGCGCTAAACTCTTCTTTTCTGTTTCTCTTCTAAAAACTAATTTTGTGATCGGATTAGTTATATACGTAATTTGACACTCTTCTGGCGTCGAAGTATAGGTTTAAGCAATCTCTACATTTAGCTTCTAGATCAATGACAAAGGCTGTGTAATGTTGTGTTTATTAAGGCCAGGCCATTCGTTCTTTTTTTTTTCTATTTGGCATGACTTGCTTTAATCTGATCTTACTTTGAGGTCAGACAGATCGGCCTGAGCGCCTGTAATCAATGCTCGCGGGCTAGCTCGTTCAAATGCTCTACAAATAAGTGTATAAATATCTGGGTAGACGTTCAAAATTCATGGCATACTCGGGATAGCGCATTCGGTAAATAGGAGCACGTTGGGCTTCCTGCGCAATAAGTCTACCTCAACGTGTCAATGGAGAGGCACAACTTTGTTAAACACAAATATACCTGTATTCGGCAAGCTTTTCGGAGGCCGCCATTTTCTCGTGGTTGAAGCGATCCAACTCTTCACTGGGAGTCATATGATATTCAATCCATTTGGTGAACGGATGCTTTTCCTGTAGTTCCAAGATATCAACAACTAAATGTTGTCATGCGATTCGATCGGGTACCTCGCCTTGGTCGGTAAGACGTTGATCAACGCGATACCAGACAACACCAGCTATCACGGCAAGAAGAGTGTTACGCCAGACATTACCATTAAATGCTTCACGCAAAAGTAAAGGGTGAAGGACATGTCAGTGTGCCGTTTTTTTAACCTCGAGTCAAAAAGGAACAAATACAAACTTTCTTCGGCAAACTGTTGCTGGCCACCATGCTTAGCAGCATTTGTCTGGGAGGCGTATCCACGTGCAAGGACCGGACGCAATTGAGTAATTCTAAAAGTTGAAGCTCTCCAGACCATCGCGTCGTTTAGGGCAAACAGTGAGCGGAATATGTTGACCGACAAAGTGGGATTACCAAAATTGGTCCCAGTTTGCAAATCGGTGATTAAAATCCATGATGACGCATCCACACCACTCTTCACGAGCGTGAGTAACCTCCAGTCTTTCGTGCCCCATCTCCACAGCACGACGGTGGCCACCATAAAGATGTGCTGCGGCTAATAGTGTGCGATTCTATTGAATTGTGCAATTTTAGTTTTCGGTTACAATTGCGAAAGCCCCCCATACTTTCTCCACTGTGTTATTCATCTTCTGATATGTGACCCTGAAAATGGGTCCTTAATGGTTCTTGAATGCGCAGTAGCTAGTAGTCTGTCATACTCGTGGAGTTTGTGCGTATTTCCACTTCGCAGCTACAGGAACTTTCCTGATACTGTCTTCACTGCGCTATTCCTCCTTTTTTTTTGGTGTATTGCCCTGGAGACGGGTTTCAGCCTTTGTAAAACGCTAAATCACATTAAAGATTGTGAGGTCAAAGTTGCCCAGCCAACTCGCGACAAGGCAGCTTTATGTCTAGATTTGGCGAGAATTGCTTGTTTCAACAAAAAAGCCATTGATTGTCAGTTGCTTTAGTCCGCAATTGCATTCCAGATCCATGGTACAACTACTTTCCTTCCTATATGCATATACCTTTTGTGCTTGGATGTGCGAAACTAAATTGTACAAAATATTGGGTTTGCAGTTACATTCTACCTGACAAAACTTGATCACGACAGATTTTATGCCATGTTCGAAATCGGGCACCTTGACTTCCCGTCTTCTTTGGCACAGCTTCCTACATTTTTGAACATCAAGAACCTGCGTACTTTACTCCTTCCATGTCAGGTTTTCTGGAAATATTGGCAAAGTGTCTCATCTACCTGATATCATCCAACAACGCCGTCGACCCTCATTACAACTTGCTGATTTGATTAATATCACCGATTCAACAAGAGATCGAAACCGAAATTGTTCCATCCGTTTTTAGTATACATTTAACCTCAATACACAAAATATGCAGATAATCTTATAGCAGCCTGATCTATATTCAAAAAGCTGAACCCTCCTCACAAACTTGATCCATTTTCCAAAAGTTCCGACAGCCTTTCACACTCTTTATGTGTGTATCCTACTGCATTCATCTTGATCTTTTTGTAATAATCAATAATGTGATATTTCTGTACCTACTGGCTTGCATGTTGTCAGTCACTTCAGATGTCACGGAGCATTACATGGTTTCTCTGTTGCGGCATTTATCCCAGCAAGTCTGTGAATGAGAAACGAAGCCGTAGAAATCGATTAATCTTAAACTATTACAAGCATCACTACTCCGCGTTGAAAGAGTCTCCTTTTCCAGAAATCTATGGCATTTTACTTTGCTTTTAGTAACAGATGGGAACTGTTCAATTGGGTTAAGCACTGGAGAATATGATGGCAGAATAAGTACATCGATATCCTCGAGATATGACATGTTTTGCAATATCTTCAGACTTACGTATAGGAGCGTTATCCATGACTAGATAACAGCCTTTCATTTGTGAATACTTGTCCATTTCATCCAAAGTGTTTCTCAAGAAGCTAATATAATGTCCCGTAACAGTACCACTACTCACATATCCAGAATCTTGTCCAGCCTTTTTCTCTTAACAGGTCTTGGTGTCCTCAAGCTTACTTTAATTAAACCTGAAGTGGAAAACAGCAAAAGAACAGTGGCGTGAATATATATACTGGGAAGCGACAAGAATTCTCTCTGCGACGGATTTATTCGATTAACCATTGATTTTATTCACATGTTCTGTTGGGCGCAAAGTAATACAAGTGTGCGCCCGGATTAGATCAATACTTGAGGAGGTATAACAGTGGACTAAATAAACCCTTTAGGGGACAAGGATAAAAAAATGGTAGAAAAGAAACTAAAGGAAGATATGTGTCAAAAGGTTAGGGAATTAGAAGAAATGGTTAAGCCATGTGACAAGTGTTTGGCCAAAAAGCCTGTCAGTTGGGATCAAAGTGTAATGGTGTAATTGGTCCAGTTCGTGTAAAAGCGACTGTATGACTGGCCAACGATGGATCCATGAGTGAGCGGTACTTTTAGAATGGGATGGGCGTATTGGCAGCATGTTTAGAAGAAATGATAGGGGATCTGCAATAGACCTTGGCATATAAAGCCGTCGGTGCATATCTAGGTAGGTAACAGCGTGTCGACGGGATAGGGTATGGGCCGGGTGTCTTGGACTTGATTTGGGAGAACCACCTGGTAGCCATCCAAGGCTCCATCCTATACAGCGATTTCTTTCTTGGTGGGTTATCGGTAGTCAGAGGATAGGTTCGACAGATAGTTTTGGGCGGCAGCTGGACAAGAGCTTGGAATTCGTACTTTTCAGCGTTTTGTCCAAGTTTTCTTGCAGGAATCGCTTCTTGATGGTCTTGAAGTCACTGAAGCGGACGCTTGTTGTATCCGATGCTAGCATTCACCATAGAGCTGTTTTAGATAGCATGTACAATTGGTGGCCTCATGTTTGTCTTATGTGAGGTAGCAGGCGGGATAACAACGTGTCCGGTGGCAACGACAAGGATCGGAAAAGGAACCGGGCTTGGAGGATGCTTATTCGTTCTGCTATTGTGGGTGACATTGATTTTCAGAGCCTGCGACTTTACTTTTTTTTTTTAAAAGCACTGTATTACGAAAGAGATATGGCTACCGCAGAGGAAACCAAAGCCTTGATCGAGGAGGTAGAATCGCTACTTGCGATCTCACCTGGTGATGAATCTCTTTCCAATATGTTGAAAGAGCTACTTCACATCTATGCACAACAGCAGGTCACAACCCTATTTCCTCCAGGCTCACGTTGCGCCATTCCCTTCCCTGTGGATGCCGATGAGTTTGTTCTTTTACCAGCAGTTGTCTTGGAATATACGTTAAGTGATGCTGTTGTTTTGATCTTGTGTCCTATCGACCGAGAAACCATACCCTGTACCGCTCTATCTACATGTAGCGGTTGCGAACGTTCACACGGATATCCGGTATCTGCATCTGCTCTTCAGCCATACGAAAAATTGGATATGACCAATGCAGAAAATTATGAGAAGCATAAACGTGTATGGTGTAAACGTGAAGAAGAATGGCATATGGCACGAATTATCAGGATTGAGCCGGATGAAAGCCGACGATATATTCGTTGGATGGACAGTGCCGGTACATGTAGCATTGGCATAGACGAGATAATACCTGTCAAATACCTAGACGAAGATCATGATCCAACTCATGGTGATAGTGATGATAGCTACAGTGAAGATGACGACGTAGATCAACGTATCACGGTTAATGATTCTTGGGGGAGCTGGCAGTCCCACACGAAAGGTTTTGGATCAAAAATGATGGAAAAGATGGGATATATCCATGTAAGGTTTCCGCTCGCTTTGGGTTACAGGATGTGCTTGGTTTCATCGATCTTCTTATAAAGGGTCAAGGCTTGGGAAGAGAAGGTCAGGGTCGTATTGAGCCAGTCGAAGCAAGGCCGTATAGGAAAGGAGGCGCGAGAGACCATTCGTTGGATCATCGTCCAGGTCTTGGAAGCATATCCATAAACAAGGCGCAGCAGGCAAAAAAGCCAGAACCGAAAGAGGATACTGTCTTTGGATTTATGAACGCATTATTAGATGCAAGCCCTGCACAGACCACCAACAAGTCCGTTATAACAAAAAAAGAAAGTAAAGCAGGGTCTATCGAAACCGATCCAAGAGAAGCGCAGCGCAGATTGGCAATGCTTCAAAGAGACATCTCGGCAGCAGAAAGCAGTCTTTCTCGTGCACTAGAATCCGTTCGTAGGAATAAAGGCACCCCGATGGAAAGCCAATTTCGATCCAAAGCCAAATCGGCCGCAGATACCCTAGATGCGCTCAAACGACAAGCGGCAACACTCCAAGGCAATCTTAAACGGTCAAAGGACAGAGAGAAAATGATTTCATTTTAACATTGATCGATTTTTTATGTACATTTTGGAATCACATGGGAAGTGCCTAATATCTTTTCATCAATAATAAGATAGTAATAAAAAGCAAAATACATGGAGCATGCGGAGAATAAGGGAATATGATTAAAGATCTATATTAGAGTGCAACCTCCTCGCCAGCAACGAACACCCTCTTGACGCGAATTGCACCTTCAGAGTCATCCAAAAAGACAAGGTCTGCATCTGAACCGGCATTCAATGTACCCTTTCGATCTTCAATGCCAAGTAGCTGCGCTGGATGAAGGGTTGCTGCCTCGATAGCTTCCACAAGGGTACAGTTCGTAAACCGTTGGAAATTACGGACACATTCATCAATGGTGATTGTACTATATCTTATCGCTTAATATACTTGCTGGAAGAAGAAAAAAATGTCATGTACATACCTTCCGGCCAACGTATTCGTCCCCTTGATATAAGCAGCCCCATTTTTGTCGATGGCCAACTGGCGACCACCAAGAGTATATTCTCCTTCAGGAAGGCCCATGGCAGATAGTGCATCCTATATTCTGTTAGGAATGCCGCGGATATCTAGTTAAAGCTACGTACTGTCACTAAAACTGCGCCAGTGGGATGAGAATAGTAAGCAATGCGAATGGAATTAGGGTGAACATGTACTCCGTCACAGATAAGACCAAAGAAAGGACGTGGATCTGGTTTGGTACGGCATGGGGATGTGGCAGATGGTGCTGGATGACCTTTGTGGGACGCCGGCACGGGCAAATCAGCTGCACCAAGCACACCAATCAATCCTGGGTCACGATGATGAAACTAGTAAACAGACAGGAAAGGCATCAGTGTTTGCGATAAGCTATGAGAAGGAGAGCATGTTTATCCAACTTACTGCTTGCATGGCGTTGAACAAGTGAGTTATGCTCGTAGCTCCATTCACGACGGCTTTCTCAGCTTCGGCAATACGACATGCAGAATGGCCCATAGCGATCTTAATGCCACGAGCAACCAGGTCAGGTATGGCATCGCTTACACCATCGATCTCTGGGGCCACCGTCATAATGGCTACAGCTCGATTACCTTTTTTCAGTTCCGACCCATAAGCGTTGTCGAAGTCGCTAACACCATTCTTAGCATCCCGGAATACTGCTTGCTTGTGTGCACCCTTTTTCTCGACTGAAATGAAAGGACCTTCGACATGGGCACCCAAGATTTCTGCACCACCTTTGGCAGAGCCTTTACGTTGGTTCAAGAGCGGAAGCACCTATTGTTTCAAAGACCGCTTGTTAGGAACATCTATGATGGACTTCCGCTAGATAAACCGTTGTCTTCACCCGTTTACCTTTTCATAAACTGCAGGTTCAGAGCTGACGACGGTAGGGCAAAAGGCTGTGCATCCGTATTTCAGGAGGCCTTTGGCTACTGTATCGATGTCGTTTTGGATCTTTTCGATGGAGCCTTCGTAGTCTGCAAAATCAATACCGTAGGCACCGTTGATTTGGGTATCAATGAATCCTGGTGCAACCAATAGGCCCTTAGCATCAATAATTTCATCCGCATCTCGAAGTTCGTTGAAGAATAGGTTTTGTGGATGGACTATCTTTCCGTCTTGGAACCAAAGATAGGAGTTTTCGACAATTTCATGATTAATCAGAAGTCTTGCGTTGATAATCTTATAGATTTTTCCAGATGTCATAATAGATGATTTAGATAAATGGAAAGAGAGGGAGAGAGAGAACGGCGGGAATGAAGGCGGTCAGTGGGTACATTTTTATATGAATAGAAAAGAGACGAGAAAAGTTTTAGACGGGCGGAGTTATTGATTAGCTAAGGAAACAGACCAATCTAAAGCCCTGCTGAGAGCACCGGCAACTGGACCCTTGTTATTGATTAGCTAAGGAAATAGACCAATCTGGAGCCTTGCTGAGAGCACCGACAATGACACCTTAAGTATAACACAAGAATAACAGTCCACATCAATATATGTAGCAGAGCGTATCCATACATAAGCCTTAGTGCATAATCGTAAGAAGCGCATGAGTGCTCAAAAAATGTTGGTGTTGCAATAATAAGTCTTCCTTAGTGTCTGAAACATTATGACGCAAAAAAATAGACCGATCGGACTTTCGGTATGACTTGTTTATGGATACTCAGGAACGGAAGACAAAACAGGTTCACGCTTCTACCTTCCCTCAATGGATGATATAGAGCCTCATTCAATTTTCTTCTATAGTTCTGGATGCGCTTAAATTGGCAAAAGACGGATTAACGGGTCAGCACGAAATGTGATTTGGGAAAAAAAAAACCAGATAGCACGCTCACGTTTAAGTTGATCTTTGTTTTTGAGGACAGTCATTTACACAGCACAGAACGATTTAAAACAGGTGATGAAGATGAGCGCTTTGGCAAGATCATGTGCTGATATATTACTTTTAATGTTAAAGCCTTACTGATTGTTTATGACTGTAAGAAAGATTATTTGTACATACGTTCCATAAGCCGAAGTAGCAAGAAACAAAGGACTTTAACTGTGAAAAATTTACATGGCAAACCAAATCTGATGTCTTCCATATTGGGAAATATGCTACTTTCATTCGAAAGCAAAAAATGCCCACTTGTTTTCTTCGTGGGTTAAAGCAAAACCTAGGAACAGGCTTTACTATTTTTGGTAATTCGGTAAAGGTCTGATGGGAAGAGTGTCTCCATGCAGACATCAAATTTTTCCCATGCCAAATTGAAAGAAGCATGTTGCGTTGCGCAACGCCATTGGGTAGCAGCGACAGTACGATCTCCGCCAGAGTTTAATGTCCACTTCTTGCCAGTTCGTTGCTCAACTCTTTTCCTCTAGCTTGTTTTATTCACTTGTCTATTCACTGCCATGGTCCGTCAACAACAACATACAGCGGTTGTCAAAAACGTCCTCTCTGGAGACACCGTAATTCTTCGAGGGAGACCAAGAGCCAATGGTCCACCAGCGGAGCGATTGCTGGCTTTGTCTAACGTCCAGGCACCGAGATTAGGCAACAAAGACCGAGATGACGAGGTAAATTCGACACATACACTACATCGGAAATCAGTTGAGCATTGGCTTATACTGGCTTTTTAAAGGCATTTGCTTTCCTTTCTCGAGAATATCTTCGAAAGCTCCTTGTCGGCAAAGAAGTTGCATTTGTTCCCGAGTATACCGTAACAAGTGTTAACCCCCCTCGTGAATACGGATTTATCCTGCTTCCAAATAATGAAGACGTCGCCGAACTTGGCGTACGAAATGGATGGCTCAAAGTGCGTGAAAGTAAGGCGCGCGGTAATGAAGAGGAACACGAAGCTACGTTGGAAACGCTGCGGCAACTGGAGGACGAGGCTCGACAAGCTAAGCGCGGCATGTGGAATGACAAAGAAGATGTACGTTCCCCTTCGGTAAAGGAGGCAGTAAGAAATCTAACTTTTCGTTTCTCTTCGTTGTTCGTTCGATGAAGGGTCAGCGCAAGATCTCATATACTTTCGATGGTGATGCACGTGCCTTTTTGAATCAGTACAAGGGCAAACCATTGGATGGTAAGTGTGATTTCAGGTATGTGGATTGGATAATATGAATAACATGTCTCCTTTTTTCCAGCCATTATTGAACAAGTTCGTGATGCTTCGACATATCGTATATTGCTTCATTTGCCTGACAAGTCGCAGCAAGTCCTCACTCTATTTCTCTCGGGAATCAAAGCTCCAGCGTGCAAACGCGATAATGCTCCAGCAGATCAAACAAATGTTTCTGAGCCATTTGGAGAGGAAGCCAAATATTTCGTTGAAACCCGTCTACTACAACGTGGTGTGAAAGTGATTCTGGAGGGAGTTTCACAGTCCGGTGGTCAAAATTTCGTTGGTTCTATTAAGCATCCTGCGGGTAATATTGCGGAATTGCTCGTTGCGAATGGTCTAGCAAAGTGTGTCGATTGGAGTATTACCCTTGTTACAGATGGCCCCATTGCACTAAGGAATGCAGAAAGGTGTGTGTGTCTTGCCCGTCAAATGATTCTGTTGTATGACTTACAACGAATGACAGAGTCGCAAAAGAAAAGAAACTTCGCATCTGGAAAGATTTTGTAGCAAAGGAAAAGACAAACGACTCCGAGTTTGATGGCCAGGTAAAGACAGAGAGTATGTCAGGTATTTAGGGATAATCTTACTGAAATGCATTGTTCTACACTTTCAGGTTGTCAAAATCGTGAATGGCGATACCATCGTGGTCAAAACCAAAGCAGGCGTAGAAAGGAAAATTCAGTTTGCCAGCTTGAGGCAGGTTCCAAAGTAAGTCACAAGGAAAGACTAGTGATGCAGGCTTATCGAGATATTTTAGAGGGGCTGGAAGTACAGTGCCGGGCGGGAGGTCGAGAGATATTAAAGAAGTCGGTTACCAGTTTGAAGCACGAGAATTCTTGAGAAAGAAGTTAATTGGCAAGCAAGTCCACGTGGTAGTCGATTACCATAAGCCAGCTCAAGATGGTTTTGAGGCAAAGGACTGTGCCACTGTTAAGTTGGGCAATGTGTAAGTGTTTATTATAGGAAGCAAAAGAAGAATACTAAGTTTTTGATAGGAATATCGCGGAACAACTTGTGGAACGTGGTCTTGCAAATGTTATCAGACATCGTAAAGATGATGACAATCGTTCGCAATGCTATGACCAACTTTTGTTAGCTGAATCCAAGTAAGTAAAATCGGGGCCTAACTAGAATGGGTCAACTAAGGAGTGTATGGGTAGAGCTCAGGAGGCCCAGAAGGGCATCTATAGCACTAAGGAGCAGCCTATTGTCAGAATTGTCGATGCCTCCGAGGTAAGTACATCTCATGCAATGATCAAGGAAAGCTAAGTTTTCTTTTTTGATTATAGAACGCTGCTAAATCTCGCCAATTTCTTACTTTCCTCAAGCGCAGCGGCAAGCTTAACGCAGTGGTAGATCATGTTGCAAATGGGTCGCGTTTGTTCGTCTGGGTGCCTAAAGAGAACTGCCGTCTTACCTTTGTACTTGCGGGAATTCGAGCTCCGCGCGTTGGCCGTTCAGCTAGTGAGAAGTCGGAGCCTTTTGGTGCAGAGGCATTGGCGTATGTTACTGAAAAATGTCTACAGCGCGATGTATGTATAAGTGACAAGGACAGGAAGGAGTATTCAGTTAATTTACCGTATGAATCCTTCATAGGTCGAGATTGAAATTGATAATGTTGACAAAACTGGTTCTTTCATCGGTAATCTCTTTATTCAAGGTGAAAATCTTGCTGTTTCCCTGTTACAGCGCGGTTTTGCCTCCGTCCATGAATTTTCTGCAAACGAGTCGCATTACACAAACCAGTTCTATACGGCCGAACGTATCGCTCAAGCTGAGAAGAAGGGTATCTGGCAGCATTACGAAGAGAAAAAAGCCGTTGTCGAGGATGTTGCGGAAGAACAGAACGCGGGACCGCGACGCGAATATGTCGACATTGTTGTCTCTGACATTGTGAGCGGATCCAACTTCTATGTCCAAATTATTAATGCCGAAATCCGTCAATTGGAAACCTTAATGACGGAACTGTCTCAGTATCAAAATGGAAGACCGCATGAAGCTATCAAACCACGTGTGGGCGACATTGTTAGCGCGCAATTCACAGAAGATAATGCATGGTATCGTGCAAAAGTACGACGAATCACTCACGAGGGCGTCCACGTTTTGTACATTGACTACGGCAATGTAAGTGAGCTTTCCGTCACTTGCACGAATGGGTAATTCATTCTATTTTACAGTCCGAGATTCTGTCCAGCAGCAGAATTCGTTCATTACCTGACAGATTCAAAACTTTGAAGCCTCAAGCCCATGAAGCAGTTTTGTCATTTGTTCAGAGTCCAGCGAGGGATGCTGACTATGGATTGGAAGCATACGAGTTCTTCCGAGAATTAACTGGGGTAACGCTCTTTTAGCTCATTGCAAATTGTCGTTTATTAAAATGCTTTATACAGGACAAGCAATTGGTTGCTAATATCGATGCCCGCGAAAATGGCGTGCTGTGCCTAACACTTTATGATCCTTCCAATTCTCAAAGCGCTGAAGCAAGTTTAAATCTGGAAATGGTTCGAGAGGGTCAAGCGCTTGTCACACCCAAGGTTCGCTATGCCAAAGGCAACCAGCACATTTTGAAATCTCTGGAAGACGCTATGGAGAGTGCAAGGAAAGAGAGAGTATGTAGTATAAGAACATGTCTGTTTGTAAGGACCAGCTGACATTGATTATCTCAGATTGGCGTCTTTGTCCATGGCGATTATTCTCTTAACGAGGAAGAGTCAAGGTTCTAAGTATGGATCATCACAGTCAAGACTGGTAGCGAGTAAAACAATACATATGCTTTCAAAATTTACATAAACACCTTTCTTTATCGCATCCATACAACGTTGCTATTGCTGTATCATGACTTCCTCGCCAATGGATGTCACAGGATAAGACATTGACCTTAATTGACGGTTGTATATACCAGATTTGGAAGTGCTATTAGAACAGCTTCTATACAAGCGATGTTGAAAAGGTTGTCTAACTAAAGGCTGTTTATCATACAAATGCATAGAGCAGTTCTTGGTGACGGTCTGATTAGCTAGAAATACGTCAATATCCTCTATTTCCACATAGAGATACGTATATCATACGGACTATGACGCAGCTCTTCAGTGCAGATAAAATCCCGTTTCATGCATTTACATTGCCAAAGTTATCAGAGGCATCGCGAGACACTAAAGTACATCGGCATCTCAATGTACACAGCAAATAAAGTTCTCGCCTACGAAAGGCTGCCGTAGCCTTCCTCGGACAACGAAGAAGTAACACCAGGCTCTTAACTGCAGTCGCATTGAAGGGTAATAAATTCGTGTGGTAATGTTGCTTCTTGCGAAGACCTATACGTATCTATGGCTTTCTAAGTAGGTCGGCCACAAAAATAAATGACTCAAACGGATTGTGGAAAACATGCACAAGAATGGCTTGCAGGATAAATATCTTTTGAGAGACAACGTGTTCGGTAGTTTGAAACTATATGCATTCCAGCATAAAAGGAAAATGGATGTGGCTTTTTTTCTAAGCAGCTGAACTCCATTTACAGTCTACAAATGGAGGGACATGGAAGATTGTTTGACCTTCGTTCGTTGCTACACGAGTTTGCAGCATATGCATACATGTGCAATTATTATGCTTTAGTAGGTCTGTGCAGGCAATTGGGGGTATTACTGTGGGAAAATTCTCTCGTATTTTACTTTTCGACATGAATGCACTGTGGGTGTCCACACCCATGGTCAGGGTAGGGCTTTAGTGAGTTATTAAGAACGACCTGAATCCGGCCATGGATTGGATGTGACTAGCTCGCTCTGCCGATGTTGTGTGGATCAGATAGAGTGGGCTGATTTTTTCGCGTTCGTCTACTTTGCCATTTCGGCTTTTGAATAGCCTTTCTCCTCCCCTTGTCCCTTATTCTTTGGTGTAACAGAAAAATGGCTGTCAGAACCTATTCCCTGGCACAAGTACAAGCACATAATAAACGGGGAGACTGTTGGGTCATTTACAAAGACAAGGTCTATGACATTACGGAGTTCATGCCTGACCATCCTGGTGGGGATGATCTCATTCTCAAGTACGGTGGCAAGGACATTACCGAAGTGATGAGCGACGTGCTTGAACACGAGCATTCCGAAGTAGCATATGAAATTTTGCAGGAATATGAAATTGGCGAATATACCAGCCGGTTTGAAGGCGAACGCGCTCGCTTGCATCGCCGCAGAGTGGATTTGCTGGAGAAGGAAGAAGAATACAAAACTTTTGTCGAAGAAGATTTCATTCCTAAAGAGACTGATGTTCGGGCTGACATGAAAACCTACGAATTCCTGGATCTCCGAAGACCGCTGGTACCTCAGATCATGAGAGCCAGTTATACCAAGGAGTTCTACTTAGAACAAGTTCACAAACCTCGGTATCTCCCCACACCTGCCATCTTCTTTGGCCACCCCTTGCTGGAACCTTTGACAAAGACAGCTTGGTACGTAGTTCCTCTTACCTGGCTGCCTTACGTCGGTTATCAGATCTATCAATCTCTCGGATACGGTATGCCATGGTTCACCGCAGCCTTGTTTGTGCTCGGTATCTTCATATGGACCTTGCTGGAATATGGCCTGCATCGATTTTTGTTCCATTTTGATGACTGGTTACCTAACTGTCAATTCGCCTTCGTGGTCCATTTCACGTTACATGGTTTCCATCATTATCTACCCATGGACAGGTAAAAAAGCACATTGAGAAAACAGAATCTGGCACGTCTATTCCTGTTTCTGTTAGGAGACTAAATTTTTTTTTGGGATGTATAGGATGCGTTTGGTCGTTCCACCAGCACTATTTATTATTCTTGCTTATCCTTGGATCAATTTGGCGCATATACTTTTTCCTCCTATGATGGCTCATGCTGTGATTGCCGGGGGCATTTTTGGCTATATCCTGTATGATATGACTCATTATTACGTTCACCATGCCAAAGTATGGGGTGCTCATTTCCGTGAGATGAAAAAGTTTCATTTAGCACATCATTACAAGGATTTTGAAGCGGCATATGGGATCACTTCCAAATTTTGGGACAATATCTTTGGTACTGGCTTGTCTTACAAATATTAATCATTTGCACCATACTTTTTTTGTCTTAATATACCTAGTTAAAGTAATAGTCTCATCACACTAATATAAAATCCGATGTTATTTCTGGACCTTCACGTTCGCAAAAATCTGCATGGTTATCTCTCACCAGCTTCACTGGAGGCAGTTTTTCTTCTTTAAAGATGCTCAATTGTAGTATACAAGGAAACTTTGCAAATCTTATTGGTCTCCATCCGTGTTCTTGATCACCAATAAATAGCCGTTTTAAGTTATATCAAATCCGGTAAACCGAGACTGCAAAATTGCCATGCTTTTCTGTATGACGCTACTTTCTGTAAAATCAATGAAAGGACTAAAGTCCGATCAAATGTTCACCGCCCTGTATCGGCGTCTAGCGTTGGAGATGCAGACGATGAATAAGAGAAATAGAACTAACTACATCAAAAGACCCTCCTTTCTTTGACGTCAGAGCTTAAAGGGTGGCATACTATAGTTATTCCTATAGAACCTTAATGAAGTCCTTCCTTGATATATGTTCATCTGCTGCATTAAAATAACACATAGTAAAAGTCAATCGAAACGTATGAAATCTGTTTGATCTTCCTGTTTGAATTGAAATATCCAGTACTGTCTAGCATTACTATCAAAGCAGCCCAATTTGCAAAAATAAAATGTTCTTAACCGACTGGATGAAATCTCCCAACCTGAAACGTCACCATCTGTTCTATAGCTTCGATTCTTTCCCCTTCAACTTTCGCTGGCGCACAGATAGTAAAGCTGCACCAGCTCGCGAGTTCGTCTCCCGTCCTAATTCCTCCGAAATCCAGCGTCCAATATCCACAAGCTTGTCTAGATCAACGTTGGTTTTGAATCCCAAGCCTTGCAACATGTATACAACATCCTCCGTAGCCACATTTCCTTTGGCTCCAGGAGCAAACGGACAGCCACCTGTAAAAGGGAAAAGGAACAATTTGATGATCAGGCATTCGTTGCTGCAACAAACGGCAACTTACCAAGTCCAGCAACTGAACTGTCTACTACGCGGATGCCGTACTATCTCAACCGTCAGTGACCCTTTCCTGCCGATTTCTGCTTTCACTGTTACCTCTAAAGCTTTCAGAATGTTAGCTAGTGCCTGTCCATAAGTATCATGACAATGAACAGCCACAGCATGAGCTGGAACAGTCTTGAGCACATGTTCTAACATAGTAGCCATCGTTCCAGGAGTGCCCACGCCAATAGTGTCACCGAGACTGATTTCGTAGCATCCCATGTCATACAACTTTTGTGCCATCTCACCAACCTTTTCTGGAGCGACTTTACCCTCGTAAGGGCATCCTAAAACGCAAGAGAGATAGCTAAAAAGAAAAGTTGATTAGCAAAAACTTGTTCGGTAAACTATCCCTAAGCCTTTTTTTTTCTTGTGCTTATTTTACCCTCGCACGCGAAGATTTTGATCCAAAGCTTTTTGTACCACCTGCGAGACTCTATTGAGAGACTCTTTTGTAGAGCAATTGGTGTTCTTCATATTAAAGGATTCTGTTACAGCAGTGAAGACAGCCACTTCGTGTGCGCCAACAGCCACAGCGCCTTCCAGACCTTTGAGGTTAGGGGTCAGGACAGGGTAATACACGCCTGGTTTCTTATTGATAGTCGTATAGACCTCCCGGTTGTCACCCATCTTTTAACCCAATCCAGATAACCAGGTTTAGTATGGAATGCATTCGGCTTGCCTTTTTTTTCTTTTTCTTACCTGAGGAACCCATTTTGGGCTTACAAAGCTGGTCGCTTCCACTACCGGCAGACCTGCTTCTGCCAGTCGCTCGATCAATTGAACTTTGACCGGTGTAGGAATGACCTGTTTCTCGTTTTGTAGACCATCGCGTGGTCCAACTTCGACGATCTTGACAAACTCATTGGTAGTAGAATAAAGTTGCCTTGGGATGACCCTCAAAGGCTTCAGGAAAGGAAATACAGGAAGATCTGGTTTCAGCAAGCGACGAACTCTAGAAAGCGTTTATGTATCGTTCACCTTCGTACAAGTTTTGACTGCAGATAATTGTGCTGCGAGGCGGAATGGTGATGCCGGAATGAAGCGAAGCATGTCTGAAGTGAGCTGTATCGTGGGTAAAAAGAGTTGAGGAAAAGTAATATATGTATGTCAAATCCGCAAACGCTTAGTCTCAACTCTCCCACGGTCAGGTGTGGATTGATCGGTGCCTTGCAAAATCCAGATGCTCGGTGTTCCCAGTCGTATGTCCAACATGACAAAAAGTTAGTTTTTTTCCTCTCCATGATAGCATGGTCTGTTCAAACAGGTAACTGTAAACATTACGCGTCTTCCAAGAGATATCATCGAGGAACGCCAGTACGTTTGCACCGACTGTCTTGACCAATTCAATAGGTATTTCTTGATCGGATCACCGAGTTCTTGATATTGCCCGTTTTGTAGAGTCCAAGAGTTGGATGGCGTTGTTGCCGTATTTGATGATCCACGCTTTCTTGGTTTGGGCCGTCTTCTGCACGCCCGGGAAACTTTGCGGAATGATTCGGCATATTTATAGCAGGTATCGAGTATCTCAATCCATGAGTTATTCGTTGTCAGCCTCAAGAATCCATTCAGTCAAGGTTTAGTGTACTGAAGCAACGGAAGCAAATGCTCATGTTACTGAATCGAGAGACAGGACGGGGCATCGAAAGGCTGCTGAGATTTCTTAGGCACATCTTGCGACAGAATCTGTGGTAGGTCGCGGTGAATTTCTGCGGCAATAAGTATAGCTCTCTGACCAGAAGTAGTCTCCTTCATTTTTATTTAAACATGCTTGCGGAGGATGTGCTACAGACCCAAATCAAAAACTGAAAGTATCGGAGTTTCCGCCTGTTCATCAGAAAATTGTTTGGTATGCCGATCCTTTGTTAATGCCAATCGTACTAAGAACAATCTGCCTTGACTATTCTACCTTTTGAAAGCATTACAGTTAGAAAGTCTAGGCGTGAACAGTGTTGATGAATATGGTATTACGTGATGTAATAAGGTATTTAGTATAGATCCCTTGTGTACCCGCTGGTTCAAAGAAAAAAAAAACAGAAGAAAAAAACGAATAGAAGAGAGAAAGTGATATTAAACACACTCAGAGAAGCAAAAAAACCAAGAGTATATAGGTGTAAATGGATAATTGAATAGAATGAGTGCCCCAATGTGGATCAAGGTTTAATCACCAAGCCTACCAATTGGCCTCGAGGATAAAGAGGGGTTTATTCCGGGATGTTCTTAGAATCTCCTGGATGAGTATAATAAGGTTGACAGCGGATGGATCAAAAAAGGAATACAGTCCAAATAAAGAAAATAACACTTAAAATATCTTTCGTCATCCCCATTAGAACGGCCTGTTGCTGGATGAGTAAAAGCGAACTTCTTTGGGAGAAGGTTTGCAAAGCCATCCGCGAGTTTACTGCTGCGGAACCCTAATTTGCACCGGACAAAATAGGCATAACCATTGCCAATGCAAAACACATGTTCAGGCGGCGCAAACAAAACATCTGCATCCGGAGTCGGGGAATCAAAAAGTCCCAACGTCACATCGTTGGATGCTGCCATTTGCTTTGTTTCTGGTCATCCTAAGCTCTCCAACCATCCATCCGATTTACTTTGGTGACTGGCTCGCCCATCCATTGAAAGGTACAAGTACCAATTTCGCGTTTACTGGCTATTGAAAGTTTTCTAGCAATAACGCCATGTCTGTCTATAACCACCGACCTATGGTGCCTGCCCCGCAAAGTCGCATCGTCGAGATGCTGGATAGTATCAAAGCGGAATTCGATCAGCTTGCTCAGGAAGCTTATGTTTGCAAAAGCCAAAGAGATGACTACGAACATAAAAGTAAGCCCGGCCCTTGATTGGATACATTATAACTCTGTTGTCAATACACCAGTGAACTCTCAGATACAAGAAATGAATAATTTCCAGCAAAGTATCATCGAACTGGAACGATCTCAGCAGGCCCTGAAGAAGCAGTACGTTATTATTCTTTGACAAATCCACGAGCTATATTGAGATATATGTGATTTGCTAGGTATGAAGACGAGATTGCCAGGCTTCGTCAACAGCTTGAGCAAGCCCAGGCGCGTGCAGGTCATCCCACTATGCCAGGTTCCGTACCTGGAGGAATACACCCATCACAACAGGCACAACAACAACAACAACAACAGCAGCAACAACAGCAACCAACACCACCGAATATTGGCCCTGCTTCCAACTATTTTGGTGGTATTATGAATGCGCATGGAAACAATCAACCTCCCGGACTTGTCGCACCGCCTCAAATGGGTGAAAATCAACATTCAGGATACCCATCTTCTGCCCAACATGGCCCACCAAGTGGCTATGTGAATGGATCCGGGGCACCGACTGCACCTCCCCAAGGTATGGATGGTACAATGGATCTCTTTGACATGACTAACATGATTTTATTTATACAGGTCTTCCTAGTGGTCATGGTATGTATGGAAATATTTACGTAGAAGGGCCCCAAATCTCCTGCGTCTGATTAGAGGTAGACACAGGAGATCAATCACTGGGGCAGTGGTTATTAATTAGGAAGATGAGTCCTGACTTGATCTCTTACCCTAATACTTAAGGTTACGGATATCCTCCTCGTGTGGGAGGTCCAGGTACTCCGTCGTCACAATCTGCACAGTTACCTAGCGATGCGGCAAACGCGAAACGTAAATCCGGATCCACTCCTAATTTGGTGCCTCCCCCTGGCAGTCAGATCATACCACAAAACCGTCCGATGACCAGCAAAACACTTGGATCAACAGCTCCCGGAGGACTAGCAGACGTTGATCCGGAAAGTGTGCCACCGAACATGAAAATTGAAGGACATGACTGGTTTGCACTGTATGCTGTCTTGTTGGTATCTTCCACAAGTCTTACGACGTTTCTACTTTAGGTTTAACCCAAAGACAAGTCGTCAACTCAACGTTGAATTGCTACATTCTCTTGACCATGCAAGCGTTGTTTGCTGTGTCAAATTTAGCGCTGATGGACGCTACTTAGCTGCAGGATGCAACCGATCCACGTTCATTTATGACGTAGCAACTGCTCAAAGAATCTGGTAAAATACCGGACTAAAGAAATGTTTTCTTGCTAACACCATTTGATAAAGTGTGCTTCAAGACGAGAATGTACCCAACGATGGGGATCTGTACATTCGTTCCGTTTGTTTCAGTCCTGATGGCATGTACCTTGCCACTGGTGCAGAGGACAAGCAGATCAGAGTACGCTTGGCTTTAAAGATTTGCTACAGGCTGAAACTAACATGGTTATCTCTGTTAGATTTGGGATATCGCAAAGAACCGTATTCGCAACATTTTGAGTGGGCACGAACAAGATATCTACTCTCTCGATTTTAGCCGTGATGGGCGAATCATTGTTTCGGGATCAGGCGATCGCACGGCACGGATATGGAGCATGATTGATGGACAGTGTCTCCACACACTTCGAATTAAGGACATGGAACAGAAAGACCCAGGCGTGACTAGCGTGGCTATTTCGCCAGATGGCCGATTTGTCGCAGCGGGAAGTCTCGATAAGATGGTGCGAGTATGGGACGCTCATTCAGGTGTTCTTCTCGAACGACTGGAAGGCCATAAGGATAGCGTTTATTCGGTAGCTTTCATGCCTGATGGCAAAACGTTAGTTAGTGGTAGTTTGGATAAGACTTTAAAGTTATGGCAGCTTGGTACAAATGAAGGACGAGGGTATGGGGCTGAACGAGATCGATCAAAAGGACCCTGCAAAATGACTTTTACTGGACACAAGGTAAAAGAAAGAAACAATACAATGAAAAGGCGGTGTAACTCCATATTTTGCGTTAATAGGACTTTGTACTATCAGTTGCTTGCACACCTGATGGTAACTGGGTTGTGTCCGGTTCAAAAGATCGTGGTGTTCAGTTCTGGGATCCACGCACAGGCCAAACTCAGTTTATGCTTCAGGGACATAAAAACTCCGGTAGGTTAATAGAGCAAGCAATGAACCTTAACTAAGCTGATGTCGGTCTTTCAGTTATTTCGGTCGCCATCAGTCCTAATGGACGACCACTTTTTGCAACCGGTTCAGGTGACAACCGCGCGAGGATCTGGAGTTATGAACAACTGTAAAAATTTCACCTTCTTCTATTTCCCATTCTTTTTCTTCTTTCTTGCTAGACTTCCCTTTGTCCACCCACAACAAAAAATAATTCGGGAAGTCAAGGATGCAGCTTTTTTTCCTCTTTTTTTTTTGCTTTCTATTTTGCGATGTAGGAAGAGTATCAAATCATGTGCATGCGTGCGTATTGCGTGTTTTTATGCGTGTAGGAACATTATCAATACAAATGCAAAATATTTTCAACATACAGAAAATGA
Organism: Apophysomyces variabilis; assembly: GCA_002749535.1. NCBI lineage: Eukaryota > Fungi > Mucoromycota > Mucoromycetes > Mucorales > Mucoraceae > Apophysomyces > Apophysomyces variabilis. Next base: position 174,678 of record MZZL01000408.1, on the reverse strand, counting down.
AAAACGAAGATGATGGAGAAGTAGGACAGAACAATACAAAGAAAAAGAGGAAAACATTTAAATAAGTCTAATCGTCACTGAACACAATCTTGGTCGCCTTGGGAGCATCTGCGGTATCCTTATAGAACGCGCCATAGGCGCCATGCGTCTTCTTCTTAACCGTGGTGCCAAAACGTAGCAAGTCATCGGGCACTTCCATATTAGCTTGTCTCAAAACATTGATCAGTTCACCGGAGTGAGATTTATCCTCAGCCGTGAAGAAGGTGTACGCTGTACCCTTCTTACCTCCACGGCCAGTACGACCAATACGATGAATGTAGGCTTCGATAGTTAATGGGAAGGTAAGATTAACGACGTATTCGACATCAGGAATATCCAGACCACGAGCTGCCACATCTGTTGCGACCATGACCGGTAAACTTCCATTCTTGAACTGCTCCAAAGCCTCTGAGCGTTGAGCCTGGCTCTTGTCACCATGGATACCAACAACCTTGTAGCCGTTTCTGCTCAATGCGTTTTCGATGCGTGCTGCTTCTTTCTTGTAAAGACAGAATACCAGCACACGATTTTTTCGAGATTTATGGATCTGACTTAATAAAGCGAGAAGCTTTCTCTCCTTGGATCTAGGATCATCCAAGACTTGTACAATCTGCCGGACGTTTTGCGACGCTGCCAAATCAGCAGAACCGATCGTCACACGCATAGGATTGTTCAAGAAGTCGCTCGCAAGCTTCCGAATGCTTTCTGGCCAGGTAGCAGAAAACATCAACGTCTGACGCGACTTAGGGGTGTATCCAATGATCGCTCGAATGTCCTTTTCAAATCCATCATCCAACATGCGATCGGCTTCATCCAGAACCAAAAAGGAAACTTCGCTTATATCGCAGGCATTCTCATTGATCAAGTCAATCAACCGACCAGGGGTGGCCACAACGATATCCACACCATTGGCGATCGCATCACGCTGTGGACCCTTGGGTACACCACCGTAGAGACAGACAGTCTTGACACCGATGGTTTTACCTGCAGCGGATGCTTGTTCTTCACTTTGCATAGCCAGCTCACGAGTAGGGGAAACAACAAGCATCTTTGGTTTTTTGTTTCGGTTACCGGATTTCAATTGAGAAGCGATGTGCACAAGACCGGGAATAGTGAATGCATAGGTCTTGCCAGATCCAGTTTCGGCAATACCGACAATGTCGCGTCCAGAAAGAGTGATGGGCCAAGTGGCGGCCTGTATCGGAGTAGGTTTCTGGAACGATTTGAAAACAGCCATCAAGTTCTCAGGAAGATTTGTGTACTCAAATTCCAAGATAGGGCGCACTTTGAGATCGCCTTGGACATCCACAGTATGTTTCTTATAATACTCTGTGATGGTGTTTTCGGGAAGAGCTGATAACGAAGGATGTTCGGCATACTTGTAAGTGGACAAGTCGTTACAGAACAATTTCTTAGCAGGCTTAGGATCTTCTGACTGCTTCAAACTTTCCACTGGCGTCGATTCTTCAATCTGCTTAGACTTGTCCTTCTTCTGCTTCTTCTCCTTCTTTTCTTTCTTCTCCTTCTTTTCTTTCTTGCTCTTCTTGTGATCCTTCTTGACCTCGGCCTCCTTCTCGTCTCTCTTTCTCTTTTCACGCTAAATAAAGAAGGCACTTGTATTTAGTCCTCCATAGTTAGGATTGAACCACCTTTTACCTTCTCGATCTTGTTGGACATGATCCTACTTCTCAAAAAAGGAACGAGCTACTTTGTAGCTCGAAAGAAAAAAAAAAGTACTGCCGTGACTGTCTTTTGAAAAGGAACGAATAGTGGTTTATTCAAAAGTTTTTGAAGATTTCATCCAAAATTGTTTGAAGATTCCGCCCAAAATTGTTTGAAGATTTGGAGATGAAAGTTATAAAGAATTTTTGCCAACAACTGCTACTAACTGGCAGACACTGTACCAGAAATTTTGCGAGAATATGTAAACTGGAATCTCTGTTTCAGCATCGTTAATGACGTATCCGTTTACAAAGATCTGCACTCGGCAAACGACTTCTCGAACGAAGCTACATAGTTCAATAATCTTGCGGTGCAACTGGTCGCGGTGCTCGGCGCGAACAACTGAATCAAATGCGACCACCCTTGTGTACGTTTCGCTACCGGAAGCAAAAGTTTCTTGAACTTTTCTTTGATAGTCGGAACGTGATTCTCACGTTGAACCGATCTTGCTGTTGTGTGTCCCGTGTGCCCGCAAGAACTACACACCGCTGAAGAAGTCGATGGATTTTTGTTCTTGCTGATCGCGCTCGTCTCTTCCGCGCTTCTTTTGTCTCTTAGTCTCAATGTTGTCATCAATGGCTTTTCTCTTCCCTGTTAGAAATTATGCGATTAGGGTTTTGACAATGGTCAATCTGCTTCTTTTGTACCATATGCTTTCAACAAGGGGCATTCGCGACTTCTCTTTGTCTTTTGCCCAAGGGCACCGCAATCTCGACATGTAGCTATGGATATGCCGCGTAAGATCAATGAATCTCATATATCAGCAACAGACGTTGTTTGTGCTTCCGCTTCCTCTGCCTCTCGCTGAAATTTTCGTATTACTTTTTTAAATAAGCGTGTACAAAATAGGAGGGTAAACGGGCAGACCAAGCAAAGCTAAAATTTCTGACAAGAGAAGCAATGAATCTATTGGTAAGAAAAGTGGAAGAAAGAGCTGCATAAGGGGGAAAACAGAGTGGCATCTAAGTTTTGACAACTCTCGAAGTCTGATGACGAGTCACTTCGATCACTGTTCAATTGACAACATCTTCATAAACACATCATTTAAGCCGTTGGAGAAAACGAGCAGACACCGTTTCTTCGAATAACACATAACTATCAAATCTATATACTATTTCGTTTAGCAGCTTAAGCATGAATATGAGTAAACACTTTCATTCTAAGTTGGACTTATCTTTTGCCTGAAACATAATGACGATATGTATACGAAACTGATCAATCCCACTAACTGCAAAATACATAGATTACCTAATGCACATTTATGTTTTAGTCTTTCGCAATGTAAAAGAGGCAAGGAAAAAAACGTTGCAGAATGCTGGATAACCTGCGAGAATCTCATCACAAAGCTTGATTGGACTCCAGGCACACGGCTTCTCAAATGTAGACATCTACAATCATTTCTATTTATCCTCAAGTCTCTCTTTGATATGACAGGCTGCTTTGAGAGCTTCCGCAAAGATATATATATTATGCTTGACTGGGATATGGGTCACTTTATGACCAACTGTTACATACAATTTTTTGGGTTCGGTATGTTCATTCCGTTGTTTCCATTACAAATACTATTGACCTTTGATAAGCGAGCTGCATCCCATTTCGAGACCCAAATGGAATGATATACTTTGGACTCAAAGTCTTCCATTTTTCTAGTTGTCTTCCACTTCCTCCTTTTATCAAATTATGGACATGATTAGCATTATTAGGTATGAAGTGGTTCCTCTAATTTGTTCAACACAACGGGTAGTTATGAACGACATTTCACGTAATTGAGAAAGCTAATATGGTGGCATAATTAATAGCTCCGTAATTATCTTGTTTGTGAGATGATCCACAGGACATTGAGAACAAGGATCAGCACATTGAGAACCATGGCTTCATTCAAGCAGCATGTAATCCTCCCAGTATATATTAATATTCAGTAATTCAAGCTATTTACGTTGACAATCATTATTGACTTTCTTTCATTTACTGTAAATGATATTCTTAATGAAGTTTAACCTTTACCAACTGCTTTTCCATACATCATAAAGGTATCTGGCGTTTTGTATGACACAAAAAGAATCGGCTACACTATTTTCGCTGATATTTTCCCGTATCCTCAGCTGTTTTAAGCATTGGGCCGTTTAGAATTATCTTCTAATTAGTGGGATGCGTATCTATGTCTTTGCGATGTAGTTACACTTGCCCCTGAACGAGAACACATCTTTGATTCAAAATCTCTTATTGGAATTTTGATGATTTGATTGGATGATTTTGCAAAATTTGACTCCTCGAAACTTCAAACAATTTTGAGTGGAATCTTCAAAAACTTTTTAAAGGAACGAATAGTGTTGGGTTGCATCAAGCCCGTTAAAGGGAGGGGCAGTTGCTCGTTTATGCATATAACGCAAATGTTTTCTTTTATACTCTTTGCCATCTGTTACTGTCTATTGAATATTATTTTACGCTACTCTAAATGAATTTTGCGTTCATGGAAGCGTCAAGTTTGCGCTAAAATTAAAGTAAATATGCGTCATTAGTAAAATGAATTATGCGGCAACTATATTTTACTTACATCAACTTGGTCCTCCAGTAGGACACAAAATTCATTCGAGTAGCATAAAATTATATTCATAGTTAGTAAATGGAAGGTTTAAAATACTGTAAATTACCATATCGTCCTTCCAATTGTCGCAAGGTCTGATTATGAAACTTACAGTATGTGCAATTGCCGCCAAATGGATATTGTTGTGCGCCAATATTTTAACAGATATCCTTCGCAAGCGTCCTTTAGCACTGATCTACCGTGTGTTTCACCTCCATCACTAGATATCAAAGAGGTCAGCGATTCTGTGCAGTACGAACCAATGACCCTCTCCAGAGCACTTGGTATAATGCAACATGTGGCGGAAGAAATCTAGCTTGGGAGATAGTGACTTGTTCATTTTGCAGATCGATCCTCTCTCTCTTTTTTTCAATAATAATAATAATAATAGTTGTTGGCTTAATGGATCAATAAGAAACTTCTTATTTGAACATAAATATATATAGATTGCTCTCTGATAGCGCCAGATGCAAGCAGCACCGACCAATAGCTTATGCAGAGCTCATGTTTAGCGTGGATCAGTAAAGAAAAGTATGCAAATGTGGGTTTGTTCATGGTCGAGATTTGTTTCAAGCCACTTAGTTTGGACGCTTCCACTTATTTTAGATAGATATAAGTGATATATTGACTGAAATGAAAAGCAATTCAAGCATTCCTAGTTAACAAATGCTTCCTTAGATGAGTTTAGAGTATGAACGTCCATTTTTCTGACGAACGAACTCAACAGCCAATCAAATTCGTTATTTACGTCATAGAGAGCTTGCGTAGTGAGTGTCTGCCGAAACGCGTGAATTTTTTGTTTCCTGAGCTTTCTTTTCTATTCCTCAATTAACGGCTTGTAACAATGTCGACCGCCGCAGCACAACAGCAACAGCAACAAAAGCAAAAAGACGATGCGGCTAAGAAAAAGGTGCCTCAGCTGGGTGCATTAGAAGAAGACGACGAATTCGAGGAATTCGCAGCTGAAGGTCCGTTCGAATAAGTGTGATCCGTATGCCGTTTTAACGATGTTCTCTAGATTGGGGAGAGAATGAGGAAGATAAAGAAGACGCCCACTTTTGGGAAGATAACTGGGACGATGACGACGTGGAAGACGACTTTTCAAGACAACTAAGGTTCGTCGATATGCAACTTCATGGAATAGAATGTGTGATCTCATAACGAATGCGAACTATAGAGCCGAGTTGGAAAAAGCTTCCCAGCCACAGCCGATGAAGATGTAAAAGCAAAGTAAAACAACCGAAGAAAATTCTACTCTATCGCCAAACGCAGTCCTTTGCCTCCTGAACCTTTTCGCTCTCATATCTCTTTCTTGTACGGTCTTTCCATCTTTTCAATAAACGGAACTTACCGCTAAGGAAGATTGTCATAACAGCAAAACTATAAAGAAAGGACGCAATGTTCACACCTCAAAGCTTCGATTGGATGGCAAAGAGAATAACCAAAGAGCGTTCGCCATTCCTGCGAGAAGAGGGAAGATATCGTGCATCTTACTGTTCAGATGTTTAAGACTGTTGAATAACGTTGCGAGGCATGTATGTCAAAGATGAAAGGAACGATGGTTGGCATTCCGGAAAAATTGTTTGAGCCGTGGGGGCAAAGTAGTTTATTGAGGAAACACAAAGAGATAGGATACAGTGTATATATACGTGTGTTTCTTTTCTTTTGTTGTAAAGGAAACGGGTTAAGACGGTTTACATAAGAGAATGATGATCTGCCACTGGGAAATCATCTCGCGAACGAGAAGCCGATTGTTGGGCCATATCTAACAGGATATCCATTTCACCGGATTGCTCGCACATAGACTTGAAGATGCCCAGACCAGCGTTATTTACGAGCAGGTTATAAGGCGTGTCGTATTCGACAACATTGCCCTGATCGAGAACCAGTACACGATCGTAGTCAATGACCGTTCTCAGACGATGGGCAATACACAGGAGCGTGGAGTTGACGAATTCTTCACGAATTGTGGTTTGGATTTTGCCATCCGTTTCAAAGTCGACACTAGCTGTAGCCTCGTCCATGATGATAAGCTTGCTGTTCTTCAACAATGCACGGGCCAAGCAAAGGAGCTGTCGCTGTCCTTGTGAGAAGTTATTGCCACCATCGCTGACGGGCTGCGACAGACTGGTTATAGAGTCAGTGGCGCTGTTGGTGGGGGTATTTGAGCCACTTCCACGTTGGGCGGAGATGATATGGACTCGTCTCAGACTCTCCCAGATTTCTGCGTCGTCATGTTCATTGAAAGGATCCAAGTTTGACCGGATAGTACCCGAAAACAGAACGGCATCTTGAGGTATAATGGTAAGGTTGGATCGGAGATCATGCACACCGATGTGAGAAATATCGATACCATCAATGGCAATTGAACCAGACGAGGCTTCCAGGAAACGGAAAAAGCTGAGGGCGAGCGTACTCTTTCCGGAACCAGTTCGACCGACGATGCCCACTTTCTCATGTGGTCTGACCGAAAAGGAGATGCCGTGTAGTACAGGATCAAGATCAGGTGCATATCGAACGACCAAGTCCTTCACCTCTACTGCAGCAGTTGTGGGCCAGGCAGCAGGAGGCCGGCGATTTTCAATGGTTGCTGGCGGCTCCTGGTCGATCTGGAGGTACTCTTGGACACGTTCGACGGAGTTGAGGTTCATCTCTACTTGCGTGTACTGACGAATGAACCAGTAAGTTTGTTCCAAAAAGTTTCTTGCATAGAACAATGAGATACCGGCCATACCGGCATCCACTCTGTCTAGACTCATAAGGATAAATATACCAGCCGACAAGGTGACAAAGGCACCGGCAAATTCAATACGTGCGTATAACCAGCGATTGGCCATCCATAACAAATAGAAGGGCCCAATATAAGCATCCAGTCTTTCATAGATGGTGTAGAGGAATCTCTCCTGGAGACCGTAGGCTCGAATGGTAGTGACGCCAATCAAACTTTCGGTAAAGTGCGAATAGATGGGAGATCGAGAGATGGAAGTAAAGCGTTTCAATTCTCGGGAGATACGAAGATAATAAACACCAATGATATAGTAAAGACCCACTAAATTTCGAAGTTGACGTTAAATACTAAATCTGCATGGTTGCATTAGCCAAGGACAAGAGAAAACACTTACGAATAATGACAGCAACGCCCAAGAATTGAGGAGTAATATAAGCAATGACAGCAATGGCTACTACAAATCCAGTCATACAAGCAATCATAAAACTTGCAGAGCGAGCCATTTGCATATCAATAACCGAGAAGTCCTGTCCAAAGCGGTTCAGGATACGTCCAACTGGGGTCGTATCAAAGAACCGTAGAGGTGCATGGATAATACGATCCAGCATAGCAGCGAAGAGCTTCTTGGCACCGCGAATAGATCCGTAGTAAAGGAGGATAGACCGTAAAGAATTGAAAAGGATGCCGGAGAAACAAATCAGCAAATAGATACCAATGTAATAGTTAACAGTTTTAGGTTGAGCCTCAGTAGCCTGGTATGTTTGGATGACTGGTGTTGACTTATGTAAGATGGTTTGAGGGATAGCGAACAGATTCATATAGTCCGGTTGATTCAGATCGTCATGAACTTGGGTTGCATTGGAAGCTGCCCAGATACGGAGCCACCAGTTCTCTCCAAAGTCGAAACCACGGGCAATGATGTACGAGCCGTAGAGCGCACCCCAGAAGAAAAGCCCACCACAAGCGGCCAGGTAAGTCTTGTAGACTTGGAACTTGACGCTTCCCTTCTCCGATTTTTCATCTTCCACTAATTTCTTTGTATCCGCTTGATCATCGGCCAGCTCAAACTCTTCGTTATATGGCTCAGTTTCTTCTTCAATTTCTTCTTCCACGTTATCCGCCTCAGTATCAGCGCCAATGATCTGGTTAATCTTCTTGGCTTGCCTCAAAGACTCTACGGATCCGTACTCAACAACGTTTCCATTCTCCAGCTTAACTAGGAATTTGGCACTAGCCAGACAGAGTCGGACATGATGAGTCACAAGGATCACAGTGCGACCCTTAAGCAGGTCTCCTGAAAGACAGTGTTCATAGATGTGCTTTGCTGTATGGGCATCCACCGCACTTAAACAGTCATCCAACAAGACGGTTTTAGCATACGAATAGACTGCACGGGCAATAGATACTCTAAGAAAAACAGAAAACAAGAGAGCGCACGAGATCAGCGAAATTATATTGTGGAAGCATCAGTCTGTGTGTCTTTTACCTTTGTTTCTGGCCGCCGGAGAGAGAAATACCTTTCTCGCCAATCTCTGTCCTGTCACCATCTGCAAGTAGCGAAAGATCCTTGACAAGAGCACATTGTGCGAGCACCTTCTTGTAGCGAGCGCGGTCAAATGGAAGGCCAAATAGGATATTATCACGGATGGAAGCATGCTGAAGGAAGGGTTGTTGGGCAACATATGCCACTTTGTCAAGATACAAAGATGGATATACTGGATCCACTGTGGGACAATCCTTAAGATGTTTTCGGGTCTTGGATGGTAGATAGACGCGACCAGAAACGATATCCATTTCTCCGAGAAGAGCATTGAGGAAACTGGACTTGCCACTACCAGTGACTCCGCAAATAATGCTTAGTTTGCCAATGGGGAAGTCCAAGGCTGGGATATTGAGTTGGAACGGGGCATGAACAGAAGAATCAGAGGCGATGACAGTCGCCTCCTCAGTGGAGGAAGAGGCAGAAGAAGCATCTGTGGTTGCTGCTGCGGCTGGCTTGGCCGAATGCCATTGAAAGACTGATTTTTCAAAACCAACACGGGCCAAAATCTCTTGAGAAGAAAGGCTGTTAGAAGGCAGAGGCAGGACCTGGTCCGTTCCATCATCGACTTCTGGTTCTTCAAGGTAGGTGCGGAGACGCTTCAAGCTCACATAAGCCTGACTGAAGGTATCAATGGAATCAGGGATGAGGAACATAGGTTGGCGCAACATATCAAACAGAGTGATACTGACAAAGGCAACACTATGGGATAAAGAGAAAACAGCTACAGATTTTAGCAAGGCTATTGAGTAGAGTAAACATATTTGCTTTACCTTGCCGTAAGAGTATGACCTTGGACCTTCGTATACCAGATAAAAGTGCTGGCAGTTACGACGACTGGAAGGGCAGTGAAGACGAGGAATGTAAGAATCTCGAAGACAAGTGTTCGAATGAGACGCTTGATTTCGATGTTTCTTGCTTCGATGACCTTTTGTGCCCAGTTTTTCTCCCATGCGAAGTACTTGATCATACGGATACCTTGGAGTAGTTCATTGATTAAGTCACTTCGTCTATCCCTTGCGCTCGACAGCTCTTCATAATTCTTTGTAAGGAAGGTGGTGAGCCACCAGGTGAAGGGGAACGACAAGATCATGACGGACAGGCCAACCAAGGCTGAGCTACCCAGAAGTTTGTAGAGGAACACGACAGCCACGATAACTTGGACTGGAGCATTGTAAAACATCTAAAACGAAGCAAACTGCTTAATACCCATAACTTGTTTTTGCTTTTGCTCACTGCTTCTTCTTCCTTTTTTATTCCCCTTTAGGTGTAACTTACGAAGATGTAACTGGGCAAGGCGGACAAGGTATCGGCATCGATAGCCATGAGATTGGTGATTTTACCGGTGTTACTGAATGCATTCGCCTCTTCCTTCTTTTTCTTGTCTTCTTTTGCTTTCTTTGGATCTACTTCCTTGCTTTCTCCTTCTTCTTCTTCTACGCTGCCTACTTTACCGGACATGTCTCGTCTTTTAAGTGTTTTATCAAGAAGTTCGGAGTCTAACATGGCCATTGTGCGGATATTCCATCGCCGACCTGCCCAGAGTTGCAGACTGTCGCACAAAGTTTTCACGACAGCTACGGAAAACAAACCAAATACATAGATATAGGCCACTTTCACCGGTCTTCCGGCAGGGTTTTCGATGTATTCCAGGAACAGCTGTTGGAAATAAGGTCCAAGATAGCCTGCAAATACAGAGGCCGTCGAGAAAATCAGTTGGACCCAGATTGCGCCCCAGTTGGCTCGGTAGAGTCGCAGGAGGATATTAGTTCGGGACGTATTCTTTGCAGCAGTTACGAAGTCAGCATAGGCAAACCGGGTGAGGTGTTTGTAGGTCATTGCATAGAGGTCGCTTGGCTTGAGCAAGTTATTAGCACCGTAAACAACGAGAGGATTAACCCATTGGAAGGATGCCCAGGAAAATATACTTGCGGTGGCTTCAGGGCTCAGAGGAAGGTTCTATGACAACGCTTTAGTAATATTTTTTAAAGGTTTTTTTTTTCCTTTGGTAAACATAATCATTACATTACGGTAAACCCATCCTTCTTTGATCTCCACTTTTTCGCTCGGCTGGCTTTCGGCGTTTCTGGGATCCAATGGAGGCGAGATTGTGCCGAGCAGCACAAAAAGAAGAGCAGTGATAAGCACATCAATCAAACCCCAGTCAGCGAGAAAGAACAATCCGGTGTAAGTATCGGCAAAGAGCAGACTGTAGATCCCATCCAGCAAGAAATAGAAATAATACAGAGTGAATGCATGGATATACCCCTCTGATCTAAACTCATTGTATGGAGGAGCGGTAACTACGAAAACCGAAATGGCCAACTGTTTTTGTGTGTGGGTTGGTCCATAAAAGCATTCACGCGGTCAGTTTAAAACAATCCTCTCTTTTTTCTTTTTCCTATCTGTCGACTTACCCATATTAATAAATAAAGCAGCGGACCGAGGGAATGGCAGACATCATCCGTTGTTTTGCCTTGTCGAAGCACGAGCAGATACGTCCATCCAACAACCTCAACCAATCCGAGAGCAAACTGGACTGCTTTGATAACCACTGCAGACCAACGATTGGGAGACAAAGGTTCTGGATCTGGTCCATTTTTCTTTGAGCTCCATTTACGATAAGCAAGATACGAAGTAATAATTCCAAAAACAGTGAACGGAACCACCAGATGAAGGATACTACAAACATTATCCTGCCTTAGCCCAAACTATTTCGTCTCCTTACAATCCTCGTTTCTTTGTTTACCTTTGCGCCGTACAATGTACTGCGGCAACGGGCATATCGTATTCCTGGATTTTTGGAGACGAAACGGGTTAGTTCAAGTTAAAACGATGAACTATCCAATAGTAACATAGAATGCGAATGTTTACCATCGGATGATTATCGAATCAAGAAGGAATACAAGAAAAAAAAAGAGGAAGAAGAAGAAGAAGATGTGAAAATAGAACGCGCATTCGAAGCGTCTAATAATGATGTGACAGTGGCACGAACAAAAAAGGGAAAACCTTTTTTGTATTTTACCGTTGTTGGAAATAATTTCCTCAGAAAGGAGGAAACAGTGCACGGATATGAAACGACCGAAATCAAAGTCAGTGTGTGTGTGTGTGTGTGTCTGTGCTGGAAGATCCAGAAATAACGTTTCCGTTCAGTTTGCGCAGCCATGGTAGGATGCGTTCCAATAACGAGAGATCACTATGGGAAACCACCATGGTTTCACAGAAGTATGACAACCGAAGCCCCTCCGGAAAATCCAATTCCGAAGTTGCGCGCGCTTGAATCTATAAGAAAAGCAGATTCTTATCCAGAACAAAAAAAAAAAGAAATCAAACAAGCTTTTATACATTTTCACAGAAAAAAAAGCAACAACGACAAATCAAACAAGAAAAAAGACTAAAACAATATGCTGTTCGTCTTTTCGAACAGATCCATATGTACTTTGGTGACAAAGGGAAAGACGGGAAAAACAACAGAAAAAGAGAAAGAGAGGGAGGAGTGGGGATAACTCTTGTTATTTCTTTCTTCCCCTGCTTCTTACTGTTTTGTTTTTTTAACTTTTGGTGAAAAAAGAGAGGGATGGGGAAAGTAGGAAGGAGGGTGAATCAGTAACGTAGGACGAGGGTGATGGTATCATCTTCTTCATTGGTTTTGACTTCAATAACCATATCTTGCTCTTCCTTCATATCAGCCACTACTGCGTCATCCACGCGGACCACTAGATTGTTTTTGTTCACGACTTGGCGATGAATTTCTTTGACCGGTCTTGTTACTCGCATTTTCGATGCCAATTTCTCACTCAAATCGTCTGCGGTGAGGTGATCGAGATAAATAGCGCGGTGGACATCACTCGAAGGAAATCGGGCAAATAAACTTAATTCTAACATACAAAAATAAAGTCCTCAAGGTCAATGGCTTTGTTCCGCAAATCAAGGTTTTGCAGGAATTACAATATTTTAAGACAACCTACTTGCAATTCGTCTACGTGGCTGTGGCACATAGGCAGGATCGACATCCACAGCATTATAACTAAAACAAGGACTTGTAGGAAAGGAAAGGGCTGACGTTTGTTGTGTTGGCGAATGACTGGATTGACGTGCTCGCTTCAGACCTGCTGTTGTATTGGTCATGGACGGAACCGTTGTCTCCTGTGGCAACAGCATTGGATTTGTAGGCATACTACAAAGAAGCGGTGAAGACGGGATCTCGGTAAAGATGGTGTAGGGCTTTGTCTGAGTATAAGTCAACCAAAGAGGATGAGGTTCGCCATGTTTGCCTCGTAACTTCTCCAATTGTTTCTCAATATGTTTTGCATCGTCTTTGTTCTTACGCTCAGCCCCCTTTTCATAAGACAAGACAGAAAATGGTAAGCCAATGTGAAAAAAAAGACTATCTTCGATTACTGCGGTACCTTATCTCGGAACAATTTGATCTTGGTAAACGTGGACTCCACGGAATAATAAGCCTCACTGGGCACATGACTCTCAACATGTAGCCTCAAAGGGATGCCCTTAACACCTTTGATGCGGGAAAAGTCGGTTGATAGACAGTTAAATCGAACTTGTATAGAAGCGCCTGTTTTCCCATTCCACATGAAACTGATTCTATCAAATGCTTTTGATTCAACATGATGGATGCCTGTGGAACGGTTGTCATCTAAAAACAGAGAGGAACATACATATTAGGGAGGTTTTCATGTAACCAGGGGAAGGGATGGGGTGTAGCTTAGGAAAGCCAAAAAGGAGGGATATTTGGGGGGGGGAGTGAAAAAGAAAGGAAGAAGGGAATGATCGGAGCTTAAAGGATAGTTACCAATGTCAATAGCTCTTGCTAATGGATCTTGTTGTTGTCCCAACCAGAAACGCCAGTAGTTCCCCGCCGATTTACGGTGAGATTCATCATGGAACATAATAGCCACTGTACTTAGAATGTCACCATCAAAGTGCTCAGTGTCCCTGAGGTGGATTGTATAATATTGACCTATAAGCAAGAAGATTCATGCAAAAAAACAAAAAGCCTCTTTCAGTTTCTTCTCCGTCTGTCTCTCTTCCTCTCTCTCTCTCTTTCTTTTTTTCTTTTCCCCACTTTAGCTGTCATCCCGGTGTGGTCTTGCTCCTTCTCCTCGTGTCCCCCTCTTCTAAAATAGTTTGCTCTTTCTCCGAAACCCTTTTTTCTTTTACCTTTGTTCAAGTAGGTCAGAGGCGATTCATCTGCTTTTTGAGCAGCTGCTGGGGGCGCTGATAATCTCGGGTTAACCCTGTCGGTCATTGAACTCTAAAGCTTACCTTCCAAGGCAATGTCATATCGAAGACTAGAAAGGTTATTGCTTTGTTGTCAATATTTTTTCATCTCTCAGAGAAATAGGTCATGCACCGCATGGGTTACACAGAATCCAAGCGGATATGGACCAAATGACTTACTTGATAGAAGATGGGCAGCTTGTGGGAGGAGAAGGCACCATAGCCATTGGATTGGATGACGTTGAAGTATAAGGGGTCGTTGTTGTAGTTGAATAGAGCGCGGGCTGTTGAATGGCTGACATGAGAGGATATGATGTCGTTTCCAAGGGTAAGTGTTGTTGAGAGGTGGTAGGCATCAAGGTTTGTCGAATGAATGACCCAGTCAATGGTGGTTCGGATCGATAGACTGTCGAACTAGGATAATCGAAAGACGTAATATTATATTTGATTCAGAATCGCAAATGGTTAAAAAGGTATCAGAAAAAAACAAAAAGTAAATTTACATGCGCGTTGGAAGATGAGACCTTCTTTTTTATATACTTACCCATCCATATACGGTGAAAACACTGGATTGTACGAGTTGACAAGCATGCTAATGGTCACGTTAGCATCAATGCGCTGTCTATCATTTATTTAGGTACATTTTCGGGTCTACTTTTCTAGTTATTCTTTTTAGTTGTCTGACAGGTTTCGAGCGAGCTTTTTTTTTTTCAAGTGATATGAAAGTAGAAAGAAAGGTAAAAAAAGGAATTATAGGAGAATTAGAAAACCGATCAAAATAAGTGTCGGATAGAAGAGAACAAGGGAGATGACGGAATAGAATGACTCGCTGCTGTATGTTAAAAAAACATGAGGGTCAAAAAAAAAAGAGTTACTACATTTAGGTTCTGAGCTGTAGGGGCGTCATGCTTTACTCTATATATCGCTTCACTATCCTCGGATAAGAATAAAAGGGTGCACGCCGAAGATCGAGAATATCTCATGGGAAAAACGAAGAGGAGACATTGACAACACGTGCAGCCGTCCCTCTCCACTCACTCACCCCCCTTTCTTCCGTCTGTCTCTCTCCGTATAGGTGTACATATGTCCTCTCTCTCTTTCTGTTTCTCCGTCTAGTTATTCATTCTAGTTCTCTATCATGAATTGTCAGTGCTTTAACATTAAGGTTTCTTTTCTTTCCTAAGCTCTCAATCATTATAGCACCCATTATCAAATCCTCCCTGTTTCCATCTCTTCCTCTCTGTTTGTCGCGCACATATACACTATCACCTTGTGTCTTGCTATTTTCTTTCTTATTCTTCCCCGCCTTTCTCCTTGTTTTCTCACAGCGTGTAAAGTACCCAATCTTCCCATTTGTTCATGCGACTTCCATTAATTACAAGTAATAATCAAACTTTGTTTTGTTTTGTTTTGTTTTTTTTTCATACTATCAATAAATTTTCCTCTACTGCCATGTTTGGGTCCCTTTTTTTTGTGCAATTGGTAACTCAGATCTTGTTTAATTCCATCCTCCTCCATCAAACCCAACAAATCCCTGTGGTACGCATAAGTTGGTTATTGCTTTTCTTCCCTTCCTAATCGATCACTTACGGTTAGTAAAAACACGAAAAAGTACGGCTTTTGTTCTATCTGTGAACACCCTAAAATAAATCCAGCCATAAATATTCAACCATACAAACAAACATAAAAAATTCTAGACTCTCACTTACAGTTCCATGCCGATGTCAATCGTCCATCGATACAGCTGCCTGCATCATAGAAATTATCTGCACCAGAGCCATCAAAAGCACCTCGGAAGAAATCAGCTATAGAACAAGAATAAGCCAAGCCTGAGTAAAGCCCGCTACATGTTTTTTGTCGTTTACCTAGAATGGCTTTTCTGCACTGTGTAACA
Source organism: Apophysomyces variabilis (assembly GCA_002749535.1). Taxonomy (NCBI): domain Eukaryota; kingdom Fungi; phylum Mucoromycota; class Mucoromycetes; order Mucorales; family Mucoraceae; genus Apophysomyces; species Apophysomyces variabilis. Next base: position 158,933 of record MZZL01000408.1, on the reverse strand, counting down.
CCACCAAATTTTCTATCAATCAGTTTCTTAAGGCCTTCATTATCCGTCAATTGATCCAGTTTGTCTAGTGTAAGACAAATGGGGCTCAGTATGCGGGAAACTTGATTGTACTAATGCAGGAAAAAAAATTCAAAAATGAGCATGCACATGACACTTCCCTTTTCTTTTCATTTTCACGGCTGTGTTCTGTCTATTACCTTGTCAATAAACATGAGCGCATTGGGCACGTTCTTGTCACCCAAATGAATCACGGAGCTTCCAATCCAGGTACCTGCCTTCTTTTGAGCTCGATAAAGTGTACGATGCATTTCGCGGGACACAGCAGGACATGCCTGCACTCGATGCAGCCCTTGACCTGTCTGCAAAAGTCGGTATGGATTATGAGACCCAAGCATATCCTGGTCTGCAAGCATCCATAGCATAAACATCTCGTTCAGAATTTCACGCCATAATTTAAGTGTCTGATTAACATAAATATACTGCGTCTCGTGGTTATGACTCAATCGATGACCTTCGGCGCCAGCGGCAATGGAAAGAACATATTCTGGCTCCGAAGATGTAGGTTCAAAATATCGCTCAAGGTACCGAAGCATCTTTTCGCAAGGATCCCTGAATAATCACTAGCTGTCAAAATCCTGCAATGGACCCGTGAATCCCGTATCTCCCTTTCCGTTTCCCCCTCCTTTTCCTTCGCACTCACCGATTGGCTCGAAGATAAGCATTGTTATCTCCGATACTGTACAGGCAATGGCGCACCTCATCTGCTGTCAAATACTTCGATCTATATTTGTGACTCAGCTGCTCAATAGCTTTTTCCTTGCGTCTAATTTCTGCCTGAATAATATTTCTGCTTTTTCCTTCCGCAATAATCTCCCTTGTAGCAATCAATATGATCTCCTCATGCAACAATCCTAATCCTTGACGTTCTTTTAAGAAGCTATATACCGTCTTAATAGGTGTCACGCAGGAAAATCCCAGCATGTCATGCACTTCGGGAATCATCGAGTCCTAGTTATTGTGAAAATAAGTCACTCTGCACCTGCCTTTATTTGCTTTCTATTCAACTTACCGCCAACAGATACATTAGTTTTCCATAAGCAGAACGCATTTTTTCAGGATTCATGATCTTGTGCCTTGAACAGGTCAATAATTGGCTTTCTCTATCTATACCAAAACGTACCGACGACCAATTTCAAAGACTTTCTGGAAAAAATCTTCATTCTCTTCAAATGTACGATCCTCAAATAATTCTTGCCCCCGTTTGTAATCGCAAGCCAGGACAAGTCCAGTCAATACGGCACATAACTCCTTGATCTGACTAACGACACGCTTGGCTTTACTCGTATGTGACTCATTGTCAATTTTGTCTATACAACAAATGTTAACCATCATAGAGCGGCCGTATACAAGATTTTCCCCTTTTGTTCTTTTTTTACTTTCAATAGCTTACCGGTATATTCTGTCACATTCAATGCTGCTTCCAATCTAGTTCACCACAAGCATGAGCTTCCATCTACAACGCATTTTTTCCTTCTCAATTTGCTCTTTCTGACTTACAATCTTAAATATTTTCGTTCTTCTAAATGCAATCTTAAAGGGATAAATTTTGCTCTACAGAAGCATGCCATTAGTACCACGACCTGTGTACTTGTACGTTTCTTTCTTTTCAATTGAATTATGGTACCTATTTTCCATCCATTCGCCCACATCAAAATCAGCAGCCTTAGCAGGCGTAGGCTTGATATCCACTTTTGCCTGTAATGGTTGCTCGTGTTCAACCGACTGAACATCCATGTCCTCATTTCCGTCTATTTCCTGAGCCGTTGTGAATTCTTTCGTCGAATGCACGGCACGTTTCCCAGTTCGATGAATCATGCCTATTTCCGACGTAATTTATTACCATACTAGCAGAGTAAACCTAAGTGGTTCATACCGAAACAAACTTCACAGAAAGGCTCATCGCACTGCTCACAAAAGAGATCGGCCTATGTTTGCCAAGTAAAAAGTGTAAGACATAGGACGATCTTGCGCATGTCCGTAGACATTAAGGCGAAAAAGCAATTATATGCCTACATGCTGATCTCTGCATTCCACACAAAATCCTGGCTTGGCCTCTTCGTCTTCTGCCGGTTCCTCGACGAAATCGTCGGTCTCCATAATAGAGACCTTGTCGGACAGGATATCCTCTAGTTGATGTCGTTTGTCGGTCCCGCTTGGCATGAGAAAGAATAGGGTTTGGGCAAAGCGGAAAAAGTGTCTAAAGAAAAAGTGACAAAAATAGCGGGCTTAACGCGCCTGGGTGGAAATAAGCCAATAGCGTTTCATTAAGTTTTGGGACGATGATGTTGCGCTATCTTGAAACCTACTTTTGCCCTGCCGTAGAGTGTTCAATAAACGTCGGCTGAATAATGTATATCGTTCTAGTTAGAAAAAATTGTATATATCGACTGTGTTGACAATGAATACTAACTGTAGTACTAGCAGTCGGAGTCGCAGAAACTTGGGATGGGCCATAGCCATTGCGCTCAATGGAGGTAAGGAAGAGCGAGTAAAGACATAAGCGGTTTTAAGATTCAATGCACACCACTTCCCAGAATACCATGCACATTGACCGGGATTAATGGAATGTTTGATATCGCTTTTCTTTTACGGTGATTTTAAGCCAGCGTGCATCTTCAGTTCATGGGTGTAAAATCTGGCAGTTTCACCTTGAACTGCATGAATCATTTTGTCGATATAATTTTCCTTTAAATAATGTACATTTACTCTATTTCATAGAATTAATTTTTGGACTATTCCATGATTGAGCTAGAATGTTAGAGTAGTGCTTGATGCTTGTTTTACACGTTGGTTACAAAATTTACTAGCTACCTGTCATATCGCTATGTTTATATTGGGAGCTCATACAATTTTGTCCTGTAATTTCTTGAACCTCTCAAGAGCAGAAAGACACACTTAACGTATTCATGTTACTGAAGGATCTTGTTAATTTTTGCGTTCGCTAAGTGATTTGACCCGGCTATAGTCACTTCTTCAGTAATATAAAATTCTTAGTTGTATAAGATAGCTGGCGGAAAACAGCATGAGCCTTTCTTTTCCATTAAATACCATTACTTTCCCGGGAAGAAGACGGGTTTCGGGATGTCATCGTGGGGCGCATATGTCTTTCCGCTAGATAAAACTGGTTGGCTATCTTGAAACCTCTAATTCTCAAAGTGCGAATAACAATAGAATTAATTAATCTGATACTGCCGCATGACCGTCAAGCCTTGTACAGCCCTCGGTATATCACACAGCATTGGAACGAGTCATCTTTCCTTCTATAACGTCTTCGGAAAGGATGAGCTATGGTAAGGAAGCACAATGAATCAATGAAAACTTTTTTTGCAGGGAAAGGAGCTAATGTCAGTTTCTCTTTTGATAGGAAAGTTAACCTTTCCATTAACCTCGTGCCGGCTTGACAGAAGTTAAGTATGCGGTTAGTTAGATTCATCGCATAAATGATTCATAATGCAAGGGTATGAAAGCCCTTCCTATTCAATTTGATAATAACCATATCCGTCCGTTGTAAGGATGTTTCCTCTAGCCCCTACCGACAAGCATGAAAATGAAGATCGCCAGATCGGGAAGCATAAACTGGAGTTCACATCTGCGCTGCGGGGTTTGAATAGAGACGGTATGCTACAGCGGAAAGTTCTGTGTTACGCTTGGGTTCATCCCAAATCGTTCTTTCTCCCTCTCCTTTTTTTCTTTAACCACGGACAATGGGGCCTTCCTCCCTTCCGATTGAGCTGCTCGATCTCATTGGCAGTAATCTGTCGCAGGAAGACCATTACGCCTGTGCAGCGGTCAATCGTAAGTGGTACCTTGCATTCCGTAGACTATTGTATCGCCGCGTCACCGTCAGGAATCGTCGAGAGTTTGTGCGAGTGTATAAGACAATTAAGAAAGACGCCTATGCTTCGCGACCGCTCGGTTATTCTATCAAAGAATTAAACATATCGGGCGGCAGGCTTACAGGCGAAGAGCTTGCTGAATTGTCGCTACTGTGTCCTCATGCAGAGTCCATCAACATTCATTGGAGCGTTTGGCAGCATTTTGCATACGCAGAACGTAGCGATACACCAGCGCCTATAGTGATTGAAGAAAAAATGACTCTTCTTCTGAGATCACTAAATCTAACACGCTTGACCCTTGATTGCCAGGAGCTCGCCTTTGCCGTTGACCTCACGGCAGTGTTAGCAGCTGCGCCTAATCTCTTGTTTCTTTCCTTCAAAGATACGTCCTATGATATATATGTCCAAAATCTGGAGCGTCTTCACAATGTATGTCCTTCTCTAGAAAGCTTGCATACCCGCTGCCACACTCCGCTTCACCAGCCCACACAACTTCCAGTGGCTCTCGAACACTGTGAACCAGCCTATAACATGAAAAGCTTGCGTGTCCAATTCTCTGATACATGTTCTATCACCGCTGAATGGTTTCAATACGTTGCACGAAAATATCCCAATCTACAAGAGCTTGACTTTGAGTCTCTGGATAAAGACGATACAGATGCACATGACTTTAATGATGCATCCAGATTAGAAGCTTTTGACCTCATCGCACAACGTTGTAAGCGCTTGAAGACCGTCCGGATGACGCGGTTTTATATTGAAGACTATTTTTTCCGGGCATTGGATGAAGCTGGCATACGGTTGGAGGCCATTGCATGCAAACCGCGTTTTGTAAATCACCAAACGGTGCATGCTCGCCTTGCCTTTGGCACAGTTAGGCATTTCAGAGACACACTGACGTCAATGACTATCGCCTGGTCAAGCTGTGACAACCCATTGCGCGGGCTGATGTCAAGCTTTCACGGCTTTATACATCTATCGGACCTGGTCCTGAGTCTTTATAGCTGCGGATATCATCTCGGTGAAGCCTTCTTCATCGAGACCGTGCTAGACAATTGCATTGGACTAAAAAGATTTGTCTTTGAACAAGGCACACTGTCTGCTCGAGAAGCACGAGACGAAGACCTGATTCCCCACGGCCTTACTACTCTATCTATGAATTGTGTCAAATTTAATGAACATGCTCTGGAATATATCTCTGCACGATGTCCTGCTTTAGACCGGCTATCCATGCTGTGTTGCTCCCCCTACCGCACTTTGAGCCTGCGGCCAACGATACACATCCATATGCCCAAACAGAAATTCAGTCTGATCGATATCAGCTATCTCAAACCAGAAGAAAGTGAATGGACAAGGCGTGTGCATCACGAACCCATGAAATTCTTTTCGCTCACGCAATTGGAGAAAGACCGACAGTCGAAGGAAACTGTTTACTATATGAGCGACTTTTACAAAACTCGTCATCGCTACTGTCCCCGCTATTTTACACGCGATGTCGATTATGGACATTTACGAACCAAAGGCTTGGCCAGAAGCTTCCGACGATTAACGCTCGATGAAAGCAATGTCGTTAATGGGAACTTAAACGATACAGCTATACTACGTATGCCTACCAAACGATCTCGAGTTTGCGCTCAACGGCAGTCCTACTCTGAGCGGTGGATTAGAGAACTTCGTACATGCGGCATGACAAAAATTACGTGTTTATCTGTTGACAGATTACGAATAAATGGTATGCGCATTTCTCTCTGAATGAATCAATGGGACAAAAAGAAGCATTGCACCTTTTACCAAGAAAATAAAAATAAAAGACAATGCATGGTGACATATCAGGCTTTGCAACTTCCTATGATTATATTGTCTCAAACTGAATTTTTGAGAGAGACAAATTTGGCAGTATACAAACGAGAAGTAGCTTATTTTCCTGTATTCTACAGGTCAGCTGTCACCTACTATGTTATAAAAGCGATCAGTCTTCCTTAGGATTACATCAGGTTTTATGCAAGCTACGGTGTGTGTTTGCAGATAGTATCAACCTGTAGGGTTGTCACAAGCACGCTAAACTCAAGTTCTCTATCAACCAGGCATTTCATGTCAGCAAAGCCCGTAATCAATTCGCCTTACATTCATCCCAAAGAGTAAAATCGCTGGTTTTGGATTTGATGTCGTGCAACAAAAATTCATGTCCGACAACGATGTCGACTGATCCAAAAAGGTTTCTTTTCCTTTGAGTGTTACAGTTTATTTTACAAGCATTCAAAATGAGTATGCAATTTTTATACGAAGATGGTCAAGGGCATATTGTTGATGAGCATGGGGGTTCAGCCGATGGAACTTTCTGTTGATGGAGAGCTTTTCGCTATCGAAAACAATGAGCTCTCCTACTCAGTTTCTGCAGAATAAACCCCTCGAAAAGACCATCTAAGCCCACATTGCATTCAACTGGAAATGAAAAAAAATATGTAGATATTTATATGGAGTTATCCAATAAGCGACGTTATACATTTTACTCTGACGACGAAAAAACTATAATTATTTGACCTTATGCGGGATTTGTAATTAGCAAACGTTCCTTTTCGGCGATAGGTGTATGATTTAGCTAAGTGTAATAACTACAGTAGAGCAGTGTCACCTTGTCTTCGTCCTAGGTGATAGATCTCTGATTTAGAGAAGAGGCAGTCGGTGTTCCCAAACTATAGAAGTTCACAGTAAATGAAGACACGTTAATTCCGATCATCCTGTTCATGGAACGCAAGTACTAGGAGGCACACTACGATAGCGGCGTATACCACAGAAGCCATGTATCGGTTCCAAGTGCATGTCTTTCCAACTGACAACCACCGTTGATTCCATGAGCACAAAAAGTTTATCTCGATTTGACCTTCTGGGAAGAAGGGTTGACCATGCTAGCATTACCGCAAACCTCATGCTTGTCCTCATCCAACATCGTTTACCAGCTACGGCAGATTCGAAGCAAGTTTAGCTCACCAAATGCATACACACTTTGTTGATCCTCTGGCCCCATCACCAAGCCACATACCTGCCACGCTTTCAGTGTATTCACGCTGGCAGATTACGATCGTGGTAACCAACCTGGAGCCTAGATATGCACCGACGGCTTAATATGCCAAGGTCTATTGCAGATCCCCTATCATTTCTTCTAAACATGATGCCAATACGCCCATCCCTTTCTAAAAGTACCGCTCTCTCATGGATCCATCGTTGGCCAGCCGTATGCTCGCTTCTACACGAATTGGACCAATTACACCATTATACATTGATCTCAACTGACAGGCCTCTTGGCCAAAGCCTTCTCATTTGCCCTTAAGCATTTCTTCTAATTTCATAGCTTTTTGACACATACCTTTCCTTAATTTCCCTTCTACCTTTTTTACCCTTTTCCCGGAAGGGGATTTTTTTGTTGACTGTTATACCTCCTCAAGGATTGGTCTATTCCGGGCGAACACTTGTATTAATTTGCGCCCAACGGGACATGTAAATAAAATCAATGCTTAATCCAAACTTTGCCTGGTTTAAACATTGTGGCACATTGAGAGGGAACAAAGGGAGGACACAAATCCAACTCACACACGTGATCTGATTGCAACACAGGATTGACTTTTATACCTTTTCTTTTTCTTTTTGCCAACCAGAAGCATGGACACGCCGGATTATATCAAACGGCTCGTTTTCGAACACACGCTGGCTAATTATGCCGGTGACATTTCGAGAACCCATGTCGCGAAACTTTCTGTAGTGGGGACTGAATTAAAGAATGACTACGAAGACATGTATTATGATTTACGCGATGATTACGGATCGCTTTCGGCTTACATTAGGAGCACTGGCAACGGTGTTTCTCACCGGAGCCGATTCTGGGCTCGTGATTGGACATGGGAACTTATCTATTGCGAAGATTATCACCGCGATTCCAGATACCGGAGCGGTCTTCTTCCGAAGCTACGTTACTTCACGAGCGAGAAAGATCTACTGCTGGTGATATTTCCCCCTGATCAGGGTCTATGGCGCCTCTCGAACGAAATTGCGAACTTCTACCATGTAACGAAGAAACATATAAGAAAAAGTGTTTCCATTTTTCTTTCGCATTTATGTCATCCTACCGTTCTGATCTCATGCTCTTTCACAGTCAAAAATCCCAGCCCAAGTTGTATCGGACACGCGACGTGCCATACTGAATAAGGTACGAAAAATGCTGCGACAGCAATGGCCCAACGATGATCTTGATGTAGAGATGTATGGGTAAGCGCTTATTAGAAAGGGACATGGCGAAAGAGAGAGCATAGTTTATACAATGCGAGCGCGTATGTCTCAAAAAGAAAGGGATCAAACTTCTTCTATGTAGTTCTGCTGTCAATGGACTTGGCAATTCTATGTCTGATCTGGACTTATGTATTACCGTGCCCGATGATATTTTCCATTATGATCTTCCATTCATTTCAACTATGAAGAAAAGCCCTACCTCCTATTACAACATGCACACCCTCGCCAAAAAATTACGAGATATGGGCATGATCGATGTGATACCCATTCCTACCGCCAATGTGCCCATTTGCAAGTTTAAAGATCCTAAATACCAGATCGCTTGCGATATCAATGTGAACAATCGTCTTGGTATAGATAATTCAAGGATGATCCGCGTTTATACCGAATTGGACGAACGTGTTGCTCCATTTCTATGCGCTATCAAAGAATTCACAAAGAGAGCTAATATAAATGATGGTAACTATAAAGAAAAAAGGTTGGTTAAAACACAACGTTCTCATCTTTTTGGACCGTTATGTTCTTCTCCACAAAAAGCTTCCAAAGGCTCTTTGAGTAGTTTCTGTTATACGATTATGGGTCTCTGGTTTCTTATCATGAAAAAGGTTGTCCCTTGTCTTCAGCATGTGACGGGACTCAACCGGAATATCTGCAACGTCTCAAGCTGTTCATCTAAACGAGTCAGATCCAGTGTGGTGATCCACAAGAAGGAATATCGCGATATCTCGGTAAAATACCATGACTGCCTCTTTGTTAAGAACGAAGGTAGCGCAGAAGCCAAGAAGGCCCTTGTCTATCCCAACGATCATAACACCATTTGGATAAGTAACAACACGGAACAAGTGGCCAAACTTTTGATCGATTTTTTCAAATATTTTGGTCGGACACACGATTATAAGAAAAACGCTATCAGTCTACGATGTGGATCTACGATATTGAATGAATGGAAAGCACCTATTGCTGTTCAAGACCCGTTCATTCTGTCACGCAATGCTGCGTAAGCATTTTTTTTCTGTGTTTTTGTTTGGGAGAAAAGGCGGTCCTTTTCACAAGTTGACATAAGTTAAATTTCGTTTCTATAGCCAGAGTTGCCAGGATGGCACCTTTTTGTTTATTAAGTCGCTTTTCTCTCGAGCGTTTGAAGGCTTGAGCAAGCCAGGTGCTACTTTTGCTGACATTTGTTCGAGCAACGTGCGACGTCAACCTGTCAGTATCCAACGGGATTATTTCCATGCGGACGAAGAGGATGATGATTATCTCGATACAGAGGATGATGATTTTTATTATTCTCCAGCATTCATCGGCTATGTGAGACCATACATTCCGGTCGATGTCGACGATGACGATGATGATGACTATGATTACTATTGCCCTTAATGTACTCCCTTTTACGTATAAATGGAACCAAGCTTTTTTTTTTGGCCAAATCCTCCAGTTTTGTATGAATAACCTCCTTTTTCCTGGTTGCTTTGTTTCCCACCTGATGCTAATAAAGAATTGGTCATTCGCATAAATAAAAGAGAAGCCCCTTCGTTCAATTAGCAAGAAGTGTGTATTTCACGTTTGTACAGAGATGGTGACTGTATGTTGGTGCCACCCGTTTTTGCCCCTCTGTTTCGCTACTGTTTGTTTGCTGTCATTTTTTCTTCTATTAATATGAAGTATCTCATTGGACTATACTGCAAACAACGATAGAAGGGTGTTACCGAACATGGATATGGAGAAGTACGCATTACGTATATGGAAAATAAAGAGAGTTGGGGGGTGAGCGGCTTGAGTGTGGCGTAGTGTCAGTTCCGTGTCACCATTAGCAACTGCGCAGGTGAAACAGAAACCGACAGACAGACGACAGAGTGTCACAACACCTTGGCAGAAAGGAAAAAAAGAAGGCAGTCATTGTTCATCGGGTCCGTTCTGGGTCTGGGTTCTCGAGATGAATGACCGACGGGCACAGAAATGATTGGCTCATTTTACTTAGCCGAAAGCACGAATCAAGCTTTTTTGGCCTCGCTTGTAGAAGAAAAAAATGGTGTAAAGGAAGAAGAAGAAAGGGAGAGCCATACCAAAATGGATACCTATCACCGAAACTCAATATACAATTTACCTGGATTTGGTACAAAAAGTGTGACAACATACAGATCTATCCTAATGAAAGGCGTTGGAATAGAGAAAGAGATATGCTATCAAAATCCATACTAATAAAGTACATTCATTGTTGCAATCTAAGAATATGACGAATTCCTGCGTGGTGTCTCGTACTATATTTCTCTTGTCGAGAGGGATAAACGTCATATACGCAGATCAGATGTGCGCTTATCATGCCTTGTGGCTTTCAAGAGCGGAGATCGAACCATTGGGCGCTTTTTTTATATTTAAGATTTCCCAATTTTTTGGTTACAATCGTGTCGGTTGCCACAAAGATGTGTAGTTCCACAGTAGATATAACCTATTTTACTTTGTATTAGAAGGATATGCCTTGTTTATATAAGCTTCAGAGAAACAAAGAGCGAAAAGGGTATCGGATTGGAATTACCGGTGTGTAGAAGACTAGGAAGCGAGCGCAGCCCGACCGTCGTACTGCATGATCTGTCGACGGGGCGGGGTTTCTTGGCGTCTCAGTTATTTTAGCTTAGTGCCACTGACGTGCGTTTCGGTTCGTCATGACTTCCTCTGCTGTCAATAGACACAAAGGGAAAAACGAAATAAAAAGGACAAATCCAAATCGATTTGAAAACTCTCAGTTTTCTTCCTTTTTTTTTCTCTCTGTATAAACAATCCTCTTCTCTTCTTTATACATACACACACACACACACACACACAAACGTCAACCCATAGCCTGCATAACATGGCCTTGTTCTCCTCACTAGCAACATTCACTACCTTCGGTGCTCTTGTGCTTGAAGTGTTCACAATGATTGGTAGCACCTATAATCGAGCCTTCTTACGAAGCTTGTACTTTGTTCAGATTCAAAGAGGATCACAATTCATCAACTATGGCTTATGGTGAGATATCCTTTTGAACAACGGACATCCTTTGTCGGCTAACCAACTTTTTGATTGTCTTTTTCCTCTTGCTCTTGGCTTTCAGGTCTTACTGTTCCGGTACCGGAAATCAGGTTACGCAATGCAGCAAACCGGAAGCGGCTTTTGTATGGAGTGAGTATATTATACATACAAAAGAAGAGAAAACGAGATTTGTTTATGCCAAGTCCTAACTGTTTTGATCCGCTTTATTAGCCAATGCCATCAACATCCAGGAATACTTTCGTAATACCATCCTTCAAGGGCATGAGAACATCTTTTTGGCGAACTTCATTCTTTACTGGATTGCTCTTGGTCTCACCGCACTGGCTTTGATTGTCACCCTGCTTTCGCATTTCCGTCGCAGTGCAGACCTCCTTGCAGCTTTTGCTGCGTTCATTTCCTTCCTGGTCTTGCTAGCCTCATTTGTGATCGTCTTGGTCATCTCACTTCGCGGTTTCAGGGAACTGTCCAATCGCGATAACACCATTGCTATTCACCTTGGTACATCAACATGGATGACTTTGGGTGCCGTGGCTGGCTTGCTCGTCGCATCCTTGGCATACTGCTTGAGTTGCTGCTGTGGGTCCGGTCGACGTGTACGTGACACAGAAAAACCTTAGGAATGTAGATACCAAAACCTTCTTTCACCTTAGTTCAGTTAATCCTTTGTTTGTTTTTACGATTATTTACTTCTTTCCAAAGCGATATGTAATTATAAATCATGCCATAAAATACTGTCTTCTATTCAATCATAAAAAGAGACAAAAAGTAGCAAGGCCTTACTGCAGTGCTGAATGGCGTTCCATGATGATGATGGTCTCGTGAGCATGCATAACATGATCCAACATGCATGTATTTGCAAAAGCACCCGATTTTATAAAATGATCAGCTTTAGTGCAGTGCTTCCCAAGTCATCTGCTCTGTTCGCAGTACTAGAAGTGGATGGAGGTTAAGACAAAACAAAGTCATATGGGATGATATGGATCACTTTGCTGGTATGGGGGAATTCATATTAGAGAGCAATTTGCGTCATTTAAAATGTTTGTATTAGCAGCATAGCTTTGATAGTTTTACGCGAGATACAAAAATATTTATCAGGTCCGGATAAAGGTTTCTTTTCATCATCATATCGCTATTTTGCTTTATGGAATAGCCGGTAAACAGTAGCCTTGCTGCGATCCATTCTCGAGCTCTGACAGACAGATCATCAAATACACTGCTTGAAATGTCGAATCTCATTCTGACAGCTGCAAGCAACTGTGATTAACCGATCTATGTAGCCTGACTGGAAGTAATAGGTATGCTCGCTTCATTCTTGTGATAGGATCCGCAAGATGTATGCACAAGTCTCCAGAAAAACTAGCATTTCGCCATCTCATTATGTAACCTATCATTCATACCGACCGAACCATTTTTAATTCGCATCGTAGGACGTGTAACAACTAGGCGCTCACCTTTAGTATTTCTGTATATGAACGGTATCAAGGAAGTTTTCTACTTACTGCTATTTCCGTTTCATCTTACCGATCTATCAAATCTCAGGAAGGTGAGGGTCCTTGCGCTAAGTGCTTTAGTAATAATTAACTAGGTTAAGGAATAGTATCCTATAACTGAATACTGTGCGTTGTCTTTGGCCTACGGAACGCGCCTGGGCGTTCATTGTTATGGTCTCTCATATATAGAAATACGTGTAAAATATTTGTTGCAGCCATTTTGTCTCGATTCCAGAACATCACCGTACATGATTTTTTTTGACATGTCAGTACAGCATGTATAGTCGAGCCTTTGTGGCCTTGTGCATCATTTTCGTTCGCTTTCTGCAGATCTCGAGTCTGACATGCTGGACAGATTTGGGATGTGAGGTATTCGTCTATGAGAAATACAAATGTCGGAGCCTTTTCCCATCCATGGTCAACCATAAGCCCATGAGATAACTATATAGCCTACCTTTCGTCTCCTCGCTTGTTGCTGTAGTTCCTTGAAAACCGCCTTGGTAGGTGCAGCCTTTTGCCCTTTCATACTGCCAGAAAACCCTCCATTTCCATAGGCGACAATGATCGGTTTGCTCTTCTCGTCAGATCGATCGTTCGGAGAAAGAGGAACCCATTTCGAATCACCTCGCTTAGGTTCATTTTGCTTACTGCTTTGATCATACTTCTTGCTCCCGTACAGCAATCTGTTGGCTACTTCACTTCGACCTTTCTGTCGTTGGATATAAGACTTGAACTTCAACTTGCTGTATCTGAAAACAAAGCCGACATGTTAATACGATTAAACATTAAACAATTAACAAACGATTAACCTTCGGTCACGGCTAAAAAATTCAGAAATATGCTCATAATGTTGCATACAGTACCGGATGGCAGTGATTAAGCTCTCCATGATTGTCGTCTTCAACGATGGAATGTTGTCAATCAGAGTCTTCACAGCAGGATCGCCCTTCACGTATTTTTCTCGGGACCTGGTAGCATGACTGAATCCACAAAGAGAATAGTACTCTTCAGTTGTCGTTGAACGAACACGATGCTGAGAAGTGCCTGTCCCATCGGCGGCGACGAAAATACTTGATACCCCCGGGTCAACACCCCAGATAATCGCATCCTCGTACTTCCCTTTTATATCGGAAGGCGTCAAAGGCTTCTTCTTTGGATCGTAAGGAGTCTTGTACTTTTTAAATATGAATTCGACGTCTGTAGCATCCGTTCGTATTTTATCCCTTAAATATCACTGTGAGCCGTCTGAGTGATACACAACTAATTGATTTACCAGAAAAGAATTTTCTCCGTTTCAAGACTTTCCAGAGTCTTATAACCCATCTTTGACATGTCGAATAGTTGGAAGTATTCTTTTCTGACTTCCGTGGCTTTGATAGGCGACATGGTGGAGCGTAAACCAGCTTTCCACATCAGACGGCCGAGCGCCTGGTTATCAATCGTGACATGACGCATCTGCATGTTATACACGGGTGCCATTGTGAACCTTCTTGCGCCACGGGGATCAGTGTATTTTTCTGGTTTAAATGTCCCATTGTCAATAGCCTCCCCGTTTCCTTGATGAAATTCTATAATTTCGATATCACTGACTTTGGTAAACGGTCAAACTTCTTTGTGAGAAACAGTTCCTTTCTTCGTCGGATAGCTATTCTGACAGCAACTTCTAGGCTCTTCGTTAAACGCTTTGGCAAGTTTACATCGCCAAGAATCTGTATGACAATTAGACAATAGAAGCTCAAATATGTTTTAGTTACCTCTTTTACCATTCGATGTACGTATCCGCTGGATACATATTTTTGGGACGTTGTCTCTGTGATAAACACTTTTTGTTCCAGTCGCCTAAGTACTTTAAAAAGCCACGGAAAGAACAGATGTGGTTCAGCGTTTAGCTTCTCCTCGTCAATGAAAATAACACCGATGAAATTTTTAAGAGACTCTACACAAGTCTCGACGTACGCACGATTTTCTTTCTTATCTGGTATAGCTGTAGGCCATCGTGCCTCGGTGCCGCAAGCCTGCTTGTATATAAATTCTGCCAGAATCTTTCGGTCTTTCACCAATCCTTTCCATCGAAAAAGTTTGTCGTCTTGATCAGACATACACACTAAAAGGTATTGAATCGTTTTCGGTTCGAAATCGGCTGTTATATGGTTTTTGATCGATTCTTCGTACTCTTTTGCAGCGGTAGAAACTATTGTCATATACCCTTGCGATCTGAGCTTTTCTTCATCAAACTAAGGAATCGAAGTTTTGAAATTTGCGTATACTTCTTGGAGATCATCATCTGCGGACTTCCCTTTACCGGCAATCAACGAAAATAAACGGTAACAGAGATCATGAGTGATCGGTGGAATGCTACGGTTTTCAGATAACAGCCTGACAAAAAAGAAGTTTGCGAGAAGCGATCCAGCATAGGTAATATCCCGAACGTGTTTGACGACTTCTTCAATTGCTTCTACAAACTTCACTGATCGACATGTGTTTATCAGTGACGTCTTGATTACGTTGGTTCGTTTTAAATTTTTTGGAGCCTTCCTTTTCTCAGTCGGATTCATGCAAAGCTTACTTGTGCTTCGTTCATGATCTGTCTTGCCGCAAGTGCTGCACCGTATTTCTTTCCCAGATTCAAGCATTGTACTCTTTTTTTCCGCTTGCAATTTCGCTTTCGCCTCATACTTTTCGCTCCGCTTTGCGTAGGCTTTTTGGGCTTTAAGAAACACTTTTGACTTGCTACTTGTCAAAGGGTCCTGAACGGAATCCGCACTTGAGCTGGGATGACCTGAAGGGGCTGTGTTCAAGTTAAGGACCAAAAAATTAAAATTTTTAAGATACAGTACTTGGCTCCGAGTCATTCGCTTGATTTTTCATACTTGTTTTCTTTTAGGTGGAGGAAGCGGTTGGAAATCATCATCGGAGTCGAACGTGGCCTTTTCTTTTCCCTTCAAACTTCTTGGTTTTTCTTTGGAAGAATTATTCTGAGTAGAGACCATGCTTGAGCTGGGAAGGGTTGAAGGGCCTATTTTCAAGTTAAGAATCACAAAACAACATTCAATGTTCAGTACCTGGCTCGGAGTCAGTCATTTGCATTTTCATATTTAATTTTCCTTTGGGTGGAAGAAGTTGTTGGAAATCATCATCCGACTGCGTATCTGCAGACGTAGATGCTTGTGGTTTTTTCTTTCTCTTGTTGCGGGAAGCCATAAAGTGAGTGGGAAAAAAAGAGAAGGAAGAAAGAAGCGAAAAACCAAGAGAGGAATCAAGATTTTACGTGATGTGACGCTTTCTAGTAAATGCAATATGTTTGACGACAATTGATATACCAATGTCCCTGCGTCATCCATGCATCATCCATGCTCGCTCTATTGATCAGTGAGGTCTATAAAATATCGAATTACGTGTATCAAATAGTAATAATAAAGAGAGACAGATGATAACTGTTGCTACTTTTAGACCATCTTTATTTCATGCTATTCTGTGGAATCAAGTATATCAGAAAAGTGACAGCGGGCTTTGCGTATGTGGAAGATCAGCAGTTTCGAATCAATAGTTGAACTTCCCAATTACAGATGAGAATGATTACTGAAGAAGAAGAGGTCATTGGCAACAGAGAGGATGATTGAAGTAGATATGATTAAAAAACCAAGCTGGACTGGTGTAGAGTCTCGATTTGAATTACTGCTTCCATGTTACATGGCCTTATGGCAAGATAAATCAGGCCCCTAGTTTTCTAGTATAGTCATTTTATTTTATCATACAAAACTCTTTCCCCTGCTTTTCCTCTGGTTTTTTGTTTTCCACTCTTTTTTTTTTCTTTGTTGTCGTCTTTGTCTTTTATCTTGCGTGGCCTTCTTTCCTACAAAAGAATCTCCATTTCTCTTCTTTTCTTTTTTCCCTTATAGTTTATAGAAACTATTAATTAGCCATTACCTCAACGTTTTTGTTGTAAAAAATCCGTCTTTACAAAACCATATACACTTTTCAAGCTTTCTGACCAGTGCCATTGCCTTACGCGATCATTTCGACAACTACCTTTCGTATGAACAGACTACAAACGTCATTACTTACCGCTTGCCAAAGTAAACTGTGACCATTAGCTTATCGGTTATCTTGTGCAAGGGGTTACTACCAGTAGCTACCCACTGACGCTGAGAGTATATAGTACCATTAAGAGTAGAGGTGAACCAAGTTTAGTTTATGCCCATCTCGAATTCAGATCGAAGAGGAAAGGAGTGATGGTTGCAGTTAATTGAATTTTTTGTTTGCCATATGAATAAGCGGTCTTCCGTACGACCTTGAAAACATCACTAAGCATTCCTACTTTCAGTGAATCTTCCCTACTTCAAGTGAATCCTGCTATCATAGTGCAATGCCATACATTACTGGTCTAGAAGAGACCTCAGGCAGGACATTAGCAGGTAGGCATGGTGTAATCGAATGCATGGAAGATCGAGATGCAGCTGTAGAATCCGTTGATATACGAGGAGTCATACGATGCATGGGTGGTGGATATGCAATGGCAAGGGAGAATCAAACAACATGGACATAAAATAGCACCAGGAGGTACTAAGGATGGATATGGAACGACATTTGGAGGCAAACATGATGAATATGTAATGGTGTAATGCGCTAAAGAAGCTGGACATGGAAGGATAGAAGGAAGTCGATACATAGGAATACAGATACTATGGGCTGCAAAGGATTGTATTGATGAGGATTAACGAATTGTATCTGGTCCATATGAGGACACACAGATTTTGAAGAATGTCTAGCCAAGATTGGTCGAAATCGAACCATACTTATTGGTTGTGACGAAGGGACATTATCCACGTAGAGATTATTGTTCAATTATCTTCAGAGCAACTGTTAAGGTTTGCAGGAATGATAAATAAGAAGCAGACCTGTATAGGAAAGCAGATCCGAAAAAAAAAAGATAACAATAACAATGTGGCTTTCAGGAACACTGAAAGATTCTTTTTTACCGATAGGATGATTTTAAGGCTTATCAAATCAGATCCGAAAATTACACTTTCTTTGCCTTTAGCTTGGTACTTCAACATATAAGCAAGGTATTCGTGTCTGTATAGCCCGGAGAGACCCCGGACCCCCAAGGATGCAGTGAATCAAGTCCCGGCACTATCAAATTGCTTTGACTAAGATAATCATTGGCTCGGCCCTTTGGGCCTCGCTTCGTATATTCTGTCCCACGCGATAATTGACTGATTTTCTCGGCAATAACGGAGCATATAGTGAAAACTCCGTATACTCAGAATGTACCGCCCACAAATGATGAGAGCAGAAAAATATCCCAGCATCCCAGCATTCAATCAGGAAAACTCAACTAAATTTCCAGCTAACAATCACAATGCGTAAAAGCTGTTCATTGAGCCAATGGGAATGCGTAGCTGAGTAACCAAAAGTTATTTCTTTTAATAGAGAAAGGGTGACTAGCTGTTTCGCGCTTCGCGCTTCTGGGGGGCGAAGCCCCCAGGTATAGTAATAGTGGAATTGGATGTATATTTATGTGCTGCATAGTGTAATTGGGGATAACTGGGAATAATAGTTGTACAAAAAAACCTATTTTACGATGCTGGGAAAGCATTATGATATACAACGTTTTTGGTGATAGGTTGATGGGTATCATTCCACTCACACATGATTCTCAAGTTGAAGGCTTCAGTCACTCTTGACAGAGCGACATATAGCTGACCATGAGAAAACACGGATTGTGGGAGGTATAAACCAACATGTTTAAGGGTCTGACCTTGCGCTTTGTTGATTGTCATGGCGAATGCAGGCTTCACTGGAAACTGTCTTCTTGCTATGCTGAAAGGCAAGTTGGTATCAGAAACAATGAGCTTGATTCGAGATATAGAAACTTGTGATCTTGCATATCTGCCAGTAGCAATCTCAGCGTCAATGACTCGCGGATGTAGAGCTCGAATAATCAAGCGCATGCCATTGCAAAGGCCAGCCTTGGGATCCATATTGCATAAGAGCATGATCAGCATGTTGACCTTGAGATTAAGGGTATATGGTGGAAGAGCTAAGAAAAAAGGTTCATTGCCCGGGGTTGGTGAACAGTAGATAGAAGTTACCTGCAAATGATAGTGAATTTAAAAAGTCCACAGGCACTTGATTCTGATGTTCGCGTTCTACAATAGAATCTACGCTGTTGTAAGCGCGGCTCATTCTTGGGAATAAATTAGTGATAATATTGTTGATCATGTCGACGTGGTGATTTTTCGGTGTGAGGATAGCACGATCTGTAAGAAGTTGGGTATCAATGGGAGGGATAGCATTGAGTACTGGGTGGTATATAGCGGCAATAAGGTTATCGACGTTTGACCCGGGTATGCACCACTGAGGGTTGAGGGGAATATAAGCGGAATTTGGAACTGCATAAATAAGTGAGAAGATGATGAGATTCATATGATAGAAGAGTACATACCTGGTGGGACACGGTCATCACCAACATTCAAAAGGAACTCGGCAAAGTGACGTTGTTGCTGGGCATGCAGATCAAAGCCGTGAAGGTTCTGGTAAATACAAATCAGAAATTAAAAATATAGAGTGTACGTACATGTGCATGCGTCTCTCTAAGAATTAGGCTCAGCCCTTTGGGCCTCGCTTTCTTTCACTGATTAACAAAAAGACACGGTGTGTATATGTGAATATGCGTGCGTGTATGTCTGTAGGTGAACGTGTCTCTCCAAGAATTAGACTCGGCCCTTTGGGCCTCGCTTTCTTTGCAGCGATTAAAACGAAAAAGATAGTGTGTATATAAGTGCCTCTCCAAAAACTCGGCTCAAGACAAAAACTGGTGGACTAATTACAGCGCGTTTATGACAGGTGTGACGGAAGTACCGCTCGTGTAACGTACCTCCAAAAATTCATTGCAGCCCCTTCAGGCCTTGCAATTGAAAAGCAAAAGACAGAGTGTGTATGTCAGTGCACATATGCACGTTTCTTTGCAAGAAGTCAGCTCGACCCTTCGGGCCTCGCTTTCTTTCAGCCATTGAAAACAAAAAGAAACAGAAAAAGAGTGCATGTGGGCTGTCTTTCCAAGAACTTGGCTCGGCCCTGTGGGCCTCGCTTGCTTTGTATTTGTCTCTCAGCTCAACAGTGATCATTCTGATCCAATCAATCCCCTTTTTTCTTCCAATCAAACTCTCAGAACCTTATTTTTTCATCCAATGATATCTTCAAATTCCCACTTTTTTGCCCAACCAAAATAATGAGTGGCCTGTTGCCAAGCTTACTGTGGTTGAGCCGATCATCTCCGACACTCCGCTCTCAGGCTTCCCAATGAGCTCTTTACGTCATGTTGCATGAATATCGTGAAAATCGCGCTCATTGCCAAGACTCTCCAATGGGTTATGGTTACCAGTGCGGAGTTTACTCAAATGATTGCAGATCTCTTCCATCACATATAAAACTGTTTGGAAAACCAACCCTAGTTGAATCATTTATCCTCTATCTTTCTCTTTGTCTACTATCTCTCACTACGCAACATGAATACCAACGTTTCCACCAGAGTTACCCCGGAAACCCGCGCTAACTACCGTCGATTTTCGTTTGACCCATGCAAACATCCACATCTTTATGAAATCAGAACTATCTTGCACGACATGAAGCAAAGTATCAAGGATACGGCCGCTAATCGCAGACGTGATCGACGTACAAAAAGACCTCAGGATGGAAAAACAAATCCAATGGAATAAGCGGCAGTATCCCACCAACATTAACGTACCTCAATCCCTTTTGTATATAACCAACTTATCCATGAATATCAACTCCTTCTGCCACGCATGTACATATTCTACTTTCTTTTTCCCTCATTAAATAAATGGTATTATGGTCCGTATACATAAAGATGTGAAAACCTGCTCGGCAAGATTCACAAGAAAACAACACAAAAATATTGAAGTTTCCATGGTTTTCCATTAGCCCCTGATTTCACTTACTGTAGTAACCATGAAGTCATTGTTTGTTTTCCTCTATAGTTTTAAACTCGTAAAATGAAGTATATTACTCCGAGATATACTAGGGGTCGAACAAATGTACTAGCTGTAAACTTTATCAAGCTTGATGTTAAATACAAAAGTTTGCGCCGCGGGGACTATCCTCATCCGATCATTCGACTGTCCCAATGTCATGTACTCAACGTTATCCACTCTAAGGGAAAGCAACAAACAAAGAAGTCTAGTCCGGACATAGACCCGCGGACGAAATATTAGGAGAAGCCGAACTAATACTACAATCATGGCTGTTGCAACGACTTGTTATCAATACACAATAACAAATATACAACTGTAATACTTGATTAAGTAGCAGTCAAGTCGGAAAACAGATGCGGCTGGTCCAGACGGGTACCATGGAACCAAGGGCTGAAGAATGAACTTTCAAGAATTACCATAATAATCGGTTCATATTAAGATATCAGATAGGTCCAAGAGAAGTTCACAGAACGAAATAGCGTAATACTCCTTATTCTATTGGTAACCCTTTGATGTTTATGCTTAAGTGAAAAGGAGAAAAAGATCCTCCATGAACAAATTTCTCTCGTTCTATTGCAAGCATTGTGATTGGCAACGCGGTTTACCATGACAAAGAAAATGGGCTGCATGGAAGCATAGCATATAAAGTTTGGTTATCCCATGGACAGCAAAAGGCAATCTTTATATTACATACTTTTCTCTAGATACACTTGCTATGAATGGGACAGATGAATATTTTGGGTTTGCCTCAAAAAAAAGTACTGCAAATAGGGTCGTTATCTAAACAGATTTACATGATTATGTTATGAACCTCCAAAAGACAAATCAATTGGCCCAATATGAATCAACGACCTTAGACGTACTGCAATAGCAGACAGAAAGAACAAAGAAGAAAAAAGAGAAAGAGGGAAACACTGTGTTGAGAGGTATCAATACAAAAAACAATACGCATAATCGCTAAGACATAAGAGAAAACGCGTGGTTAGCAGGGATGCGTATGAGGGAAGTGAGACAAAAGGAAATGGTTTTTTGTATTTCTTTTTCATTCAGCAGAGCTTAAGGGCAGACTTTCGACCGTGTGAGACCGTGCGCTTCGTTCTTCCCATGCAGCTATTTTGCCTGCTTTCAATCGCTCTATTGCTTTACCCACATTCTCAATATGGATTTCCAAGGGAATCACATCTGGTGCAACAACAGGCACTACCACCTGGGACCGCAGTTCCTCGAGATCCATCTGCAACGTGTCCATCTTATCCAGCATGACCATAAGGCGCTGGGCCGCCTTCATCCGTTCCGAATTAAAATCACGCAGTATCTTGAGATTCTGTTCTACCAGTGGCCGCCTAAAACCCTTTCCCTGCACCATATTGACCAGGTCAGCGAATATATCAGGCATTTCGCTAACTTGATAACTTGTTTCTTGAAGCGCAATTTCATGGATGGATCGTAGATCTTCCTCCAGTTCATCCAAGGATTGTTGGGCCTTGACGGTAGCCACAATAAGCCGCGTTGCTTCTTTCTCTATAGAAAGATAAGAAGAAAAGGCGAAGAAAGTCGTAAACCAAGGCTATTTTTCTTTCTTTCTTTCCTTCTTGTTCTTTCGTAACCAGCCAACGTACCAAAGAGAGCCATGGCATGTTCATAAATAATCCGTAACTCTTGACGACTGGCTTTCTTGGATTCCACGTCGGATAGTTTATTGAGTGTAAATGTGTTGTAGGTGATTAAATTGTCCAAGACACCTCTTGTCTGTGCCTGTAAGCTCTATTTCCCCCCGGTAGCCGGTTAATCAATCCATCAAGTTTATCGTCCAAACCAACAATCAAAAGTTTATCCTTCTTTTTCTGTCCCTCTCTTTTTTTCTTAATTACACTTACCAAAATATCTTTGCCAAACAACCGTGAACGATCAATATATTCACCCAGCTTGGACTCAAGCAATTTGGCTTCTTTGAGTGTGGATAACTTGACCATCACCTGAAGATCACGCGTGGCCAGCTCGAACCGCTTTAGTGCGAGAACATTCATAGGTTCCGCACTCTGCGTCATCATGCTGTCATACAGATTCTCCTGTACCTTGACAAAGTGGGAAAAGTCGGGGACAGGCTCCAGATGAGGTCGACATGCCGGCAGAAAGGAACCAATAAGTCCCACGGGGCAAATCACGTCCAGCAAGAGATGGTAACCATACCCTACCGTCGACAAAATCAACGAGACAGCAATAATAAGGGACAACAACGGCTTTAACACAGTCAGCGTTCCTTTGAGTACATCTAATGAGTTTCCAAGGAAAAAAAAAAAAAGAAAAAAAGGGAAATTTAGTCTGCCCGCCCAATGGATCACTTTTCTTTTTTAGCGTCATTACGAAAGCAGTACCGATGAAGAAGAACATGATAAAGCAAATGAGCGATGCAAGATATTCGTAGGCATGGTTTCCTATAGGTTCTTGCGGGACGTGTCTTTTATCGTTACTAAGGCTGTTGTTTTGTCGTATTTTGCGTGCCATTATTACAAGTGACAAACGTCGCATTCAATCATGCACGGACCTTGAAACCTTGAAAAACAAGCGCGTTGTTTGTTACTTCCTCCCTTTTTTTATAATAACAAAAATTCGTTTGTATGATACAACAGGGAAAGCAAATCAAAAGTTTTAATGGAGCAAAAAAGGGTCGCATTAATAAGAAAAAGAAAAAGGAGTTCTAAAAAGAGTGAATGTATGGCGAAGATAAATGAATTTATGAATGTTGATAAAGAGAGCGTGTGCGCGTTAAAAGAAAAAAAAGTGTAAGTATGTAGTAAAGAGAAAGAGGGAGAAGAAGAGAGGGAGAGAGAACTTCTTTTTGACAATTGATGTCCTCGGAACGAATAAGGATCCTTGTTCCTTTCCTTCCGATCTTTGACCTTCTCTTATGGTCGGAAACGCATATAAAAGTTGACCTAGAGTGCATACAAAAAGGTCAATCCATCTGTAAGAGGCATAATGAAGCAATTAGAACTTACCACAAGCGCACCGACCAAGAGCACACAAAGAATAGCGGGGCCCCACAGGTCATCATAACGACCATCAATACGACGATTGATCATCCTAATCAGAAACAAAGGTAAATCGGAGTTCGGTTTTTACCCACAGTTGATTGTTCTTTCTTACCAAGCACGTTTCTCGAATCGGTAGAGGGCATAGATGGCGACGGCTGCACCCAAACCAATAAAGATACCACCAACAATGTGTGCTGTTTGGTCACCAAAGTTAAGCAGCGTCAGTGCCACGGTGAGCAACAGGGCACAGAACTGAAGCCAACTGATAAAGGTACGTTCGTTGGCAAAGAAGGTCTTTGGATCCACCTTGACCTTCTTCTTGCTCTTTTTGCTGGCGGTGTCGTCGTCATCTACAGATTTGCCACCCTTGCCGTCCCTGCTTCGGAGATCCTCCATAGAGGAGGCAGCGGAAAGACCGCCGTCGCGGCTACTGAAAAAGTGCCCGAGGGGAACAGGTAAAAAGGAGGATTGCGAGGCTCGTTTGCCATTGAACATCGGCCCACTGGTATCGTTGCCATGGACACCACGGTTGCTCTGGGGTAACAGCGGTTGTGCTGCCGCGCTATGATGGTTGGATTGCCCGAGATCGATCGACGAGTATTCTTTGCGGTTGGTCACCGGGCGCCAGGCGGCGGCCGTCTGTTCATCAATGGATTCAGACCGTCTTCGTGCTGGTGGATCATATAATTGATGGCCAATCGAATTCACGTTGCGCTTGGTCAGCAATCCCACGGTATCATTCGCTCCTTTACCACTGCTGCTACTGCTGCCACGATCATCTTCGGTTGGCGTAGGGGTCACTGGGGCACCTGGCATTCCGTTCGCAACGGACTGACGGCGAACCCGTTCCTTTTCCTCAATCATCGCACGGCGATAACGACCATCAATCAGCGGCTTGAACGAACGGGAACGGGTCAAACCAATATTCTCATGGCGTGCCTTCCGGATATCCACATTCATTTCCGATAACCACCATGGCAAGAGAGCCAGTTTTTCTCGATAAAAGTGACAGGCACCGTGGAGATACTTGGAAAATCGGGGAACTTCATGAACCAAATGCGATTCGACCAACTTGGTCAACCATTGAGGCGGGGCCTGACCTAAGTGGGTTTGAAGCTTGGTCTCTAGAATGGCATACGGGAAACGCAGGATTTCTTCTTCTGGCAGATAATGGAATGGATGATCGATACCCACGTCAGTTCTTCGCCAGTTGTTAAGGGGGTTATTACGACGGATGCGGCCATCCAGATGATCCTCACGAATGAAGGTCATATCTGTGTCAAGCGAGATTCTGAGTTTTTGATCATCCGGAAGTTGGAAAGCGGTTCGGTTATAGAACACACGCAATATGGGTTGGAGCGCCTTTTCACGGAAGGAGGTTTGGACACCGTCTGCAATAAAATGGACATCGTTGACTGCGCTTTGTTCCATCCCGTCTGCCAAGAGTTCGTTACGGATCTGCTCAGCAGTGTATTGTCCGGATACAAATCGGTTCACATCTGATTCATTGACACGGAAACGATCCTTGACGGATGCACCGTTCAACCAATGCGCATGATGTGTTTTGCGTTCAATAAAGGCGTTCTTGGTATCATAGGGACCGTACCTAGATTCCATTTATGATGAGTATTCCGGATAAGGCAATGCAGGGAAAGAAAAGGAAGGTATTACCATCTGAACCGAATAGCTTCAGCGCCCTCGTCACGTTGTAATCGGCCGGTGTACAAGTCAAAATTATCATTATCGAAGTAGACGCTGGAGATGGCAGAATCGGAGGGTTCCCATTTTTTGTTTTTGTTAAAGACCAGGACAGGTAAATGCAACATGATGATGGCTTTGACTTCGGTGATGTTGTCGGGGTGTACCCAGTATTTTGCTGTTGCACGTTCGAACGCATTTTGATCGCCGCCCGAGGCACTGTTCCCGGGTGAGCGCTGACCTCGATTTCGGCAGATGTCATGAAGGGCTGAAATATAGACAATGGCAACGTCGAATCGTTGCTTATCCAATGGTTTTTCTCTTAATTTCTGGATATACTGTTGCTTCAAGTCCAAACCCGTCCATCGATCGTGTTTCTTGAGGATCTTTTGAATAGCAGTAAAATTGACACGTGTGAAGCGAGAGAGATCATTCACATCGAAGAGGATCTCTGTCAATGCCTCATCCATGATACCGTAGTTTGTGTCGGAATTCATTGTGGGATTGCGTTGTAAGGTCTGTATGGTGCGTTCGCAGTACAGGATTCGAGCATCAATCTCTGCTAATTTAGCATTGACAAAGTCATAGACCTTGGTCAATTCATTATCTAACAAATGGACAAAGTCTGCTTCATCTTTGTCTGTCCAGGATCGTCCCACTGTGCGTGTCTTTAACTCCTGTTTCAGGACATCATAGGCGACATAGGATAGACGCCATGGAGAGAAGATATTCTCTTGTAACTCAAGCCCGTATTTCATTTAAAGAGAAGAAAGAAAGGGAAGAGAGAGAGTGAGTGAGTGAGAGAGGGTAGTAGAAAGAAGGGGAAAAGAAATAAAGAAGAGAGCGGGAAAAAAGAAAAGGCTGTGGGTTGGATAACAGTAATAAAATGGAGTCGGGAAGCCAAAAAATAAATAGAAAAAGACGCAACAGCAGTTTTGTGATGATTTATAAACGGGCGGTGATTGTAAAAAAAAAAAAGAAAAGGGGAAAAGCTCAGTCAGCGGGGGGACAACAGAAAGAGAAAGAGAGAGAGAGAGAGAGGAGAGAGAGAAACTGGGAAGGGAACGAGACGCACAGAATATATGCGTGCGTGTCTGTGAGAAACAACGCACGCACACTCACATATAGAGAGCTTGGTCGTCCATGATTGCTATTTATAAATAAATCTCGCCGTTCAACTCTTTCAACTTGCATTTTCCTTTCTGTATTGGCTTGCTATCTAGTTTCGTCTTTGTCTTATCCCGGTACCTAGACCTACTATTTTCTTAAGTGATAACCATCGTAACATTCATGGCGTTGCCATTGTCACCATGAACTAAGATAAATATTGACGGGTTTTTTTTACTTGGACTTTTTGCTCTGTGCGACCATTTCATCTGTCAATGGCGGCCAATGAAAAATACCTGTAGGCGGGACCTCACGCGTCTTTCCTAAAATAAACAAAACCGACCGCACAAAAAAAGTTTATCTCAGCTGAATCCTGGTATTTTGTAATTTGCCTGATTAAGCAGATGAAGTAAAATACAGGCGGACGAACTTTCGGTGATGAGGTTTATCCATTTCATTTTTTTTTTCTCTTATTACAAAAGAGATATTTGTCATGGAAATAACCAAGAAAATCTTGACTCTTTGTTATACTTTTTTTATCATGTTTGTAGAAAACTCCGTCGCTGGGAGGGAAAAAAAAAAAGCAAGTAACCACTTTTTGAGCACCTTTACCATCATGACCTGAGGATAAGGACTTTTGTTCAACAGACTCTTTCTCCCCCCCCCCCCCTCGTTTTATTCACTAAGGGTCTGTTTCGTTTGATCGGTTTTGAAATCATAGAAAGGAGTGAAACTTTTTAGAAAGGGATTTTCTTCATTGTTGTTATGGAAAACATGGCTGACCAGCCCCATGGCAATTCCCCTTTTTTTTGTGCGATTAGATCACACTGAGAAAAACCAAGAGGATCTTCCTACTTCAATGTTGTACATACCATGTATAACTAGCCAATCACCGAAAAGATGATCACAAGGAATTTCTTTTAATGAAAAAAAAAGTAACTCTTTGGCAAGAAATTCACTATGAGAATCCCATTCTTTTTTTTTTTTTTTTGGTGATGTTGTACTTTAACAAAAATAGCTTTCAAGAAATCATGGAACTTTCCTACTTTCCTATTTTTTTTTGTCTTTTCCTTTTAAAAAGAGTGTCTTAATTTTTTTTATCTTGATTTTCGCTCATTTAACCAAAGGAAGCAGATGAGGAAGAAGAGTTATTGGATCCGTAAGGTGAAGGAGAGTTTGGTATGGGTTGTTGGAAACGGAGACAGAAATTCACGATAAGAGCAACCAGTAGCATGAGACAGAGAACAGCGGGACCATAGAGATCATCATACCGAGCTGTGCTCCTTGTACGGATTTGCCAGGCACGGTATTGATACCGCCATAGAGCATAGATAGCCAACAAAGCTGCAATCACGATAAAGCATCCGCCGACCAGTCGGGACACGTGGTCACCAAAGTTCAGCAGGCTGAGTGACACTGTCAACAGAAGGGCGCAGAATTGCAACCAGCTGATAAAAGTCCGTTCATTGGCAAAATATGTCTTTGGTTCAATCTTGACTTTGCTGTTGCTCAAAGGAAGAATCTCTTGTGCTTTGTTATTCTTCTTTCTCTTGGCCCATCGTCTGGGCAGCCAGGGCCATCTTTGCTTCCGGTTTTTCGGTTGACTTTTTTCCGACCATATCATCCTCCGACCCGACGCCTCTCCTGGGGACGATCCAACACCCTCGTGGCTACTGCTCAGCCCACTCTGCCGTCGAAGAACCGTTTCTTTCTCTGCTTCCTGCTCTTCCTTTTTCTCCGGACCTGACTTTCTTTGAAGATCCGTCTTCAATTCGCTCAGCCACCAAGGTAAAAGTGCTAACTGATGCAGTTGCGAAGCACCATGAATATATTTTGAAAATCGTGGAACCTCGTGCACAAGGTGGCTGATACCGAGTTGGGTCAGCCACGCTGGTATCGGCAGATGTTTTGGTAAGTTTGCCTGAAGCACTACATACGGAAACCCACACGATGCTTTCTGCATTCCACCCCCTTCGTCTTTCTGTTCATTATCTTCCGCTGCATGTGTTTCTTCCTCCTTCATTGGCTGTATATCTTCCCGCTGCCAAAGACCCGAATGCCTCCGCCATTTTCGGAGGCTATCTTCACGAATAAACCTAAGATCACTATCCAGATAGACCTGAAGCTGGCTGTGTTCTCCAAACACCATCCGACGGTGTACACAGCGGAGAACAGGTTCCAATTTTTTCTGGCCGATCGACCGTTGCACAGCCTCAGCTGTCTTCCCGGTGTTCAAAACCACTGCTTGTGGCGCGTCCCGCTCCCGTAACTCCGCTTCCAGCTGATCAGGAGTCAGCTGGCCAGTGATAAAGGCGTCAACCCGATTCGGATCCAGTCTAAATCGATTTTCAACAGAAACGATAGCAGTTTCATCCAAAGAGGAGGACCGAAAGGCTCTTTGTACAACTTCGAGATCTTGAGAAGAAGTCGTCCTTTTGATTTCATAAAAACATACAAAAAAGATAACATAGCTTGAGTGATCTGGTTTGAAGAGTGCAAAAGGGAAAGGGTGAAGAGATACCATTCGAACCGGATATATTCTGCACCCTCCGTACGTTGTAGACAGGCAAAATAAAGATCAAAGTCATTAGGATTATCAAAATAAATAGTAGATAAAGTAGTTTCTGCTGCATCGTTTGTGGTTATTGTATTCTTGCATAGGCGTACAGGTAAGTGAAATAATAAGACCGCTTTGACTTCGGCGAGGTGGCAGGGATGAACCCAGTAGGTCTTTGTGATGGTTTCTGATTTGTCCGGAGTGACGTCCGGCTGCTCCGTGGCCGGTTGGCCATGGCGCTCGCGCAGACGCGCTATCCTGGCCAATAATGGATCCAGCTGCTGGATATCGAGACGACATTCCTGGAAGTGCGGAACCAGGGATTGCTGCAGTCCGAGGTTCGTCCATTTATCATGTTTCTTCAGTATCTTTTGAAATCCGGTGCAGTTGAGTCGAATAAAAGAAGACAGACGATGAATATCATCTAACATCGCCGACAACCATGCATCTGGAGAAGTTCGACCTAACGAACTCTCACGTCCTCTCATACTGTTTGGCAGCGTACGATGTTCTTCTTGTCGGATACGGCTATTTAGTTCCTCTACTTTTCTTGCGATGAACGCGTCCACCTTGGATAATTCTGTCAGGATGCATTGTGTGAAGTACGACTCATCTGTCATATTCCATGGATGATCCAGCTGACGTGTTCTCAATTCGTATTTGAGCCTGTCATACTGTAGGTAACTTGACTGCCATGGGGCATAGAGATTCTGATTCAGATATTGACCAAATTTCATGCGAAAGAAAAGCAAAAAGAAAGAGAGAAAGAAAGAAAGGAAGAGAGATGGGGCGTATGGGCGCTTTGTTCAACTCTTTGTGTGTGGGGGAAAAATTGCTTTTGACCCAATCCAGTATAAAAAGGAGATGTTGAAAATCTTTGCATACCTTTAGGGGAAACCTTCAAAATGGAGAAGGGGGTTAACTGAATGGGGAAAAAAGAAACTGAAAGCCATATTACGACAATGCACATAAATGACTACTTTTTCTCCCTCTCTATAAGAGATTGACTCTCTTTTAAAATAATGCTGTGGCATAGCCTATAACTGATACGCCAACTTCTCATCCAGCTAACATGCAGTTATCTTTTTTATCAGCGTACAAAACTTTCTCAAATCTCACGAAAGAGGGCGCACTTAGTTCATCACAATGCACGTTTCGCTAGCATAGTCTACTCAAGACTCTCGAATAGAAAACTGTTTATATACATTATACAAGCAATGTGTGACAGAAAAGAACCTAGAAAAAATATAATTACTATTCTAGTAAAGAAAACACAAAGGAAAGATTTATTTGTTATGTTGTTGAGCAGGAGAAGAAAATGTTGGCGCGCGAAGGTAAAAGTTGACAACTAAAGCTGTTACCATTAAAATACAGAGAACAGTAGGACCATAGATGTCGTCGTATCGAATAATATTGCGTCCTGTTCGTAATTGCCATGCTCTGACCTGGAAACGTCCGAGTGCATAACTGAATAGAAAAGCGAAACAAAAGATGGAATAAGCCAGGATGAAAAAAAAGCATAGATCAAGACATTTGAACTTACAATGACAAGAGGGATGAAATGATGATAAAGACAGCTCCAATTATGCGCGAAATATAGTCCCCCATATTCAGCAGATTCAGTGCCACTGTTAATAAGAGTGCGCAGAATTGCAACCAACTGATAAATGTTCTCTCATTTGCAAAGTAGGTTTTTGGTTCTGCTCGCTTGAACTGCCTACTGACAATGGATACATTGCTTCGTCCGCGCGGTAGACCATCGTCCTTGCCGTTGGGCTGACTTAAGGGTGGCAAGGCTTTTTCGGAACGAAGACTGAACACGCGAGAAAAGAAATCGGATCGTTTCCGTTTCTCTGCAGGATCGAACAGATGAATAGCGACATGAGGATCGAATAAGGATTGGCGATGGTGGCCGTTGATAAGTGGACGATAACTTAGAGATCGGCTGAGACCGATGTTCGGTACAGGTGGTTTACGGATATCGATCTCCAGCTCTTTGAGCCACCATGGCACAACCGGGACTTTGTAGAGCATAGACGCCCCATGGAGATACTTGGAGAACCGTGGGACCTCATGGACAAGATGGCTGCTCAACAGAGTGGCTAGCCAACCCGGCATCTCTTGCCCGAGATGGCTCTGAATCTTGGTCTCCAAGACAGCGTAGGGAAAATGAAGAATATCGTCCCGCTCTACGGATCGGAAGGGATGATCGATGCCAATGTCCGTCCGGCGCCAATTGTCTGTAACACGACCCGTTGCTGCATCCCGCCGCTGCCGTCGTCGTTTGCCATCGAGGTCGTCTTCACGAATATACGTCAGGTCGCAATCAAGGCTCAATCGCAGACGCTGATCGCCCGGCAGCTGGAAAGCGGTACGGTTATAGAACACCCGACACATGGGGGCTAATCGACCTTCTTGGATACGGTCCTGAATCCCCTTGGCCACAAAATGATGGTTGCCGACCGATACCTCGTCCATCTTGCCTTTGCGAATCAGATCCTGACGATAGATTTCTGCAGAATACGATCCGTTGAGAAAGGCGTTGACCATGCCTTCTTTGAGGCGAAAGCGATCCTTGACGGAATGCCCGTTGAGCCATTCGGCATGGTGCGTCTTGCGCTCGATGTACACATTATTATTCTCTCCACGGCCGTACCATCGCATGCGTATGGCCTGTGCGCCCTCCGCCCGTTCCAGCCTTGCGGTGTATAACTGAAAATCCTTGTTGTCAAGATAGACACTGGAAACCGCTGCATCCTCTGCTTCATAATCTTTTTTCTGGTTATACACGTGTACCGGCAGATGAAGGAGAATGATCGATTTTACTTCGGTGATATTGTCGGGATGCACCCAGTATTTGGATGTTGCACGTTCGAACGCCGTTTGTTGGCCACCCTGCGTATAGGCCTGACTGTCGCGCGATTGCCCATAGAGTCGGCAGCGATCGTGAAGACTGGAGATCTGAACAATGAGCTTGTCCAATGGCTGGGATAGCTTGTCGAGTGGGTAAATTTTGAGCATGTCAATGTACACGCCTTGCATGTTTCGCTTTGTGTATCGGTCATGTTTTTTCACCATCTTTTCAAATCCTCTGCTATTCAACTGATGAAACCGACCGAGGTCATTCACGTCAAAAAGGGTCTCTGTCAATGCCTCGGCAACGGCGTCATATTGCTGCGTATCTCTGGTAACAATTCTGCGCATGATAACGTCGCTTTGCTCCACTCGTCGATTCAGATCACGAAGTTTCTCATCCACAAATCCATAGACCTTGGCTAGCTCTCGACGAAATTTATCTAGAAAATCTCGCTCATCCTTATCGTTCCAGACATGATCTAACTGACGCTGTTTGAGATCATGCTTCAATTCATTATACTGAAAATACGATGTGCGCCACGGGGGGAAGATATTTCTGCTGAGTTCCGCGCCGAATTTCATGGCTGGAAAAGGACAAGGGAGAGGCCGAAGACAACTAGAAAGAAATAATTTTCCTAATCACCCACTCTTTGATTGGAATGTTACTCACTTATACAACTTTTTTTTTGTTACGGAAAAATATGAACGTGTTTTTATATGTTTGTTGATGGATGATGCCATCCTAACCAAATAGCGCATTCGACTCATTCTTTCCCTTCTTTTTTTCTTCTCTCTCTTTTTTCTTCTTTTCTCTGAGGAAGCGAACTATGGGTCAACCAATGGAAGCCATTCTGTCCAATCGAATGTATGATGCACAATAGGTTGATGTGGATCTCTGATTATCGTGAGCGAAAAACAGAAGACATGCAATGGGGTTGCCAAACAACCCGGGTCTTCATACGAAAGACGACCGATGGCAATGTAAAATACTTATTCCTTTTTGGCTTGCATATAAAAATTTCAATCTTTTTTTTTTCTTTTTGGTTCTGTCAATTAGGCTCAGAGGGTATGAAAAAAATGGTTTCTATAGGAGAAGGCGAGGAAAAAAGCAGAAGAGGAGAGGTGCACTTGTAATGATGTCTTTTATATGGCGTTGTTGACGATCTCAAAGGCCTGCTTATACACATCCAGCAATGCCTTACATTTTGCCCTTTCTGCTGCCATACCCTCATCCTCCTGAAGTAGTTCTGCAAAGAGGTCTTGCTTGTAAAGTGATGTCACTAATCGATTCTGGACCGATTCGCGTGAATAGTTCACCAATAGATGCATCACAGCCTTGGGTACAAGATCTTGGATATTCTTCCGAACGATAGTAAAATAGTTGGTGATAAGGTTTCCTAAAAGAATAAACGATCGTAAATAAGTCTAGA
Source organism: Apophysomyces variabilis (assembly GCA_002749535.1). NCBI lineage: Eukaryota > Fungi > Mucoromycota > Mucoromycetes > Mucorales > Mucoraceae > Apophysomyces > Apophysomyces variabilis. The sequence continues at coordinate 125,559 of MZZL01000408.1, read as the reverse complement.
ACAAACAAAGGAAAAAATATGGCACGTACGGATTAGCTGGACTTCCATTTCTTCACGTTCCGATACAGGCGGTGGTTCCTCACCGTTGATCGAAGCCTAGGAGAAGGGTTAGTCAGGTTTAAAACTAGGGAAAGCGGGAGGGAACCTACCTGTTCCAGCTTTTTCTCGATCTCGGTTTCCATCACACTGTTCACAGAGATCGGAGGCACATACTGCACATTGTTCATCACCTCTTGTGGACCTAGTGCGGGTCGCTCATTTTTGCCAGCACCTCCAAAGAAGTACGTGAGGAATGAATCCTTTTGATCGGCGGTTCCGTTCAACATGGGGTATCCATTTTCTTTTGAGGACAGACCATTTACTGATCGTTCATCATCCCCACGTGCACTTGCGCCGCTGGATATAGATTCGCGTGCGGACTATACAGGTGCAATTGAGCACTTAACAAGCAACAAATCGATTTGTGTAGATTACCCGTCGTTTGCTGTCCAACTTCTTCTTCTTTTTATCCGTTTCGAGGCTAGACATAGCACCCGCCGCTCCGAAAAAGTCAGGATGGTTGGTATTGATATAAGCTCTTTCAATCGCAATTAAACTTTCAACATAGGTTGCTGTAGGGCTCAGACGCTCGCGCAACAGCTCCGAAACAACTTCCACCAGTTTGCCATGTAACTTCGGGTATCTCTGTAATTCCTTTGGGGACATTAGCTCCATGGAATAAACTCCTCTCTTGTCAATACCTTGTCACCTGCACTGTGGCAGATCTTCATTAGCTCCTCGTACACCAATTCTACACATCGGAGACTGGGTGCTTCAAGCAGTTTGATCTGAGGCTTTACCAACAAATCAAATGCGATTTCCGGGACGAACAGTGAGGGTCTTGGACCAGTTGAATTACGGATGGCAGTGCGGATATCGTTGTTCGAAAGATTTGAACAAGGTAGGATGGCGTCGAGGGCATTGCCGAACACGTTGTTAAAGATAAAATAGATACGTGCACCACCACAGCTGTGCTAGAAGTTTAGCACGCATAATTTACAGAGCGATCACACACTTACAGTTCTTTGGTTGACATTTCGGAGGATGTGCCATCAATTGCAGCCACGAAGTCGTTGGCGAATTTAGTTAACAATCGCAATATCAGTGACCCCTGTTGTTTTCCGCATTAAACCCTTTTGTACTTTCGCCAGCTCATTTACCCGATGCATAGGTTCCGATGCCATCGATGGTTCACCGAACTGAGCTAATTCTTGTTGTGTTTGGCTAATCAATGCACTTAGCTTTGTCCGTAACTCAGGAAGCTTGTCTTTGATATGGGCCAATAGCAGCTGTTAAAGTAAAACCGATTACAAAAACGAAGTGCATGTCATCCGGATATGATTTACATTACTCAGTTGTCTGCTCAAATATTGTGTGCCGCACCGCAGAGCAATGCTCCGATAGGCTGGATGTTGCCTGAAAAAGTCATTTTCGGCTTTGATAGCATCCTGCATTGGTTTGTTTGTAAGAATATCCTGTTGGCTTCGGTTGACAACACCAATGAATCCCAGCTTGAGCGGATACTGTCTTCCAGACAAAATATCCAGTGCATTTGTACCAGCATCCATTAAATCCAACTTAGTAAGCACACCAATCGTGCGTTTACCTGGAATTAGAACAAAGAATCAGCAAAACTAACCAAATGTTTCTCGTTGTCTCTTTGTCTCACCATCTGGATCCACCTGTCGGGCGATCTTTAAACTGTCTGAATTCACCAAATCCGTATTGGCAGGTGTGACGGCAAGTATGATACTGTCAATATATGAGTCATTCGGGTATTCGCGCTACAAATCACCAACAACCATCCCATGTAACGCTTACCTGTTAGGTTTCGAAATATAATCCATGACCAAACTGCGGATTTGCTTTTCAATATCGGTAGGCTGATCCCCTGCAATATGAAAGTTATGCGTTTAAGAAAAACCCTGTGATGTTTTTTTTCTTCTTTTAGTACCAATAGGAATCTAATAGAGAGAGAAAGAGAGAGAGAATTAGTGTCATCACCAGTTACTTTTCTCTATTATTTCATAAGTTTTCTTTCCTTACCTTTGTTAAGCCAGGGAGGTCAACCAGGGTAAGAGTTAAGACCTTTGGAGAATAAATCCGAAGATGGATAGGCATACGCGAAATGCCTTTGTTGGCTCCTGCTACGCGACTTGTCTCGCGCTCGATCTCTTGTCGAATCTCGGCAAAGTCATGGAACTTTTTGTCCTGAATATGTAGAAACTCTCCGTACTCGGCCGCATTCTCTTGTCGGAGAGTAATAAGCTGCAATATCAATGGTCTTCGCGTAACGATCCCGCTGCCGCGTGGTAGGAAATCTCGCTGAACGATAGTCTCCAAGACGGACGACTTGCCAGACGATTGTGAACCGACGACGACAATCTGTGGTAGGTCAAGGGTCTCATGGGAGCTGATGGAAGCAACCACTGTTTGAAGTTTGTTGGTTAATTCAATCAAACCGTCATTCATGGCGTTCGTTGTTATAGGTTGGGTTACGTCTTCAGGGACGGAAAACGCAGCTCGACCCAGTTTTTTGTCGCCTTGTCTTTTTTTTCCTTTGCTCCGGATCTGACTTTGAATTGGTATGACGCCTATGGAGTTTTTTTTCGGCTTTAGGCTGCCAAAACACTCACAACACGCTTTTGTCTCGACCCGAAACCATGGTTGCACCACAGACTGAACAAGAATATGCTGCTCATCCACAAAACGATCACCACCAGGCTACTGCTGCTGCCGTAGCTGCAGCTGTAGCTGCTACCAACGCAACGGCTCCGGGTGGACATCCTGCCTTTGATCTCGGCAAATTCTGGCAGGATCAGCTTACCGTTGCAGAGCAGTGTGAATCAGACTTTAAGAGCCATCCGTTGCCACTGGCGCGTATTAAGAAAGTCATGAAGACAGACCAAGACGTAAAGATGATTAGTGCCGAAGCTCCTATTCTATTTGCAAAAGGCTGTGAAATCTTTATTACCGAACTTACAAAACGGGCATGGTACGCTCAGCACAAAAATAGAGACACAGAGAGACCTGCAGCTTTCGCCGCGCTGCAGGGAGAAGGGAGGGGGAACAAAACGAACAACAGATTAATTTCATTGTTATCATTCCATTAGGGTTCATGCTGAGGAAAATAAGCGTCGTACGTTGCAGCGGTCAGATATTGCAACAGCCATTTCGAAAACAGATATGTGCGACTTTTTGATTGACATTGTACCACGAGAGGAAGCTACCAAGGTATTGCTCGAATGAAACGTACATTATCGGGTGACTGGGAGCTAATGACATTCATAGGGAACTGCGACCGTGTATGACCAAAATGCTTATGCTGGTTATTACCCTCAAACCGGGATTCAATACACACCTGCACAGGTAGCATAAAAGTAGAATTTTGTTCCCAGTTTTTCAATATCCTGAACTATTGATATAGTCCATGGATCCAGCAACAGCAGCAGCTTACTATCCGCAGTTACCTCAGGTAGGTAGATTTCTATGCTGTGATACCCGGACTTGATATACATATGTATTTTTTGTTCTTTTAGTTGACGCCTGAGCAAATGCAGCATTATCAACTTCAGCTTCAGCAATTTGCAAACCAGCAGCAGCATTCTTACGCGCCGCCCTCTGCCAGCCAATCATCGCCTCAAAATCAACCTGCACAGCAAGTCGCTGCTCCAGGAGCACCAGGTAGATCTTGATGACGCGACGTGTAATATGCTGAACTGACATTTCCGTGAAATCATCAGGCAGAGGACCAAGTAGTAACGTGAAGAACGAAACTCAACATCATCCATGAATGGCCGGCCATTCATTGATACCATAATACTACTTTTTCTTTATTTTATGCTAAAACCGTAGTCAAAAAGCTGTCAGCTTTGTTTCTAAAAAAGAGTAGCTTATTTAACGAGCATTTCTTTTAAATATCAGTATTATGTAGTCGTTCAAAGTCCAGAATAAAATTCTTCCTTTAGCACGTACCTACAAAGGATCTAGTGAACTGCAGGTATTGGAATATCCAAGAGTGAAAGAAACGTGGATCGCTTTTTCCTATTCAGCGAGTCCAGGATAACGCCAGTGAAAAGCGTATTACTATTGCCATAAGATTAAAGATATTATGTTAAAGGGTCGGTTTTTTTTTTGCTCGATGCAATTTAACTTTGGAAAGATGACAACATATGAAACTAAAAGCGGATAGTGGCTCCAACCAAGGCTCCTATCCCAGCTTGGATCAAGCCATTCCTAGTTATACTTTGCAAGACATAGCTTAGTTTGAAAGATCCGCCGTTCTGTAATGTCCATAGAGAGAGGAGTAAGTTAAACAAGCAATGAGGGAATTACAATGCCAATTTGACATTCAGACCCGATACATTTGCCAAAGCAAGGCAGCTCTCGATAAGACTGGGATACAATATTCTATTCTCAAACGGTTTTGCTTTCTTTTTGCCTATGTGTTTTCTGTCTGTTGCTTTTTTGGTTTCGCTATGATATAGCATGTCGTTCCAAAATGCCAACGGGATACCTTTACAATTTCTAACTTTTCCTTGACTTTTTCCTGTTCAAACAACCCTATCAGATCGCGGTTCCACCAACAACCCCAACGAGTAACATGTTTATCTACGTTGCTGTCCAGCAGCCGGTTTAGCCAATCGTAATAGGATCGACCATGTTCCAATAATAAGATCCGAGACTCCTCGGATTTACATGATTCAGCCATAGTGATCAGTGCGTTTGCAGGATCGCTGCAGGAACACAACCCAAAGGTATCAATCACCGTGTCGTATTTTTCCTTGATCGCCGTAGACTGTTCCACATCCACTTGACTGAAGTTGACAAACGTTTTATGGAACTGATCCTTGTAACCTTCGAATTTACTCTTGGCTTCATTCAGCATAGACGAGTGGCAGTCGGTAAACGTCACTGAATCCACCTGATCTGGCTTGTAGTAGGCAAAATTACGTCCTGTGCCAGTGGATACCTCCAAAACATCACCCTAACAGAGAAAACCCATGGTACGTTACTATTGCCCCCTTTGGCCATTTCCTTTTTGTTTTTGTTTTTCCTATTTCTTTTTGCCTTACCTTGGCTTGTCCAACTAGCCAACGGCGCATGAGGCCAATGCCCATGACCAGTTCATCCCAACCAATTTCCTTGTCATAACTCTTAGCCACTCTTTCCCACACCGGGCTTGTGTCAAACCTGGAAGGCGTCACCGTTTGCACTTTCGGTTTCGGGTCTGTTGTGTCATTCTTGCTTTTAAAGACAACCATACTGACATATGTAGCTGTTAGATACAACAACCCGCCGCCGAGAAGGATAGGTCCTAGTTTTGGTCTTGGCCGCGGGGGTGTATTCGGTACATACTTAGTTGATGTTCCTTTGGGCTGAAATGGAGTTCGCTTCTTCGCCATGACAACCGGAAGAAAAAAAAAATTAGCACAGGCCAACCGTTCACCGAGGGGGCTTGCTATTTGCTCGTATCAGCAAACAAAGTCCGGTCAGCAAAAAATAAAAAAAACAAGCCGACTGCCTTGTCGATTTGAAGGACTTTTTTTTACGCATAACTTCCCTGAAAGCGAAGCTCGTTGTGCTTCAATCATTGCATAAACAAAGAAAACTAGCTGCTGCATTGAACAGGTGATGGCTGCACGTCTGTTGTGCTTTGTCAATTTTTGGACCTAATAGGTGCCAATAATACCCTCCATCGGGTGTTTATATTAGCCTGGCTGTCTCCATAGAAAAAGGTCAGATTGGATGCTTAAGAGCGTTTTTCTTGAATAGCCGCAATAAAACCTTAGCAGTATGGTCTATGCCCTTTTTTTTAGCTGCACAAAGGTCGTTGCTTTTTCATTTTCCTTTTTCTGCAGGCTGTGGATAAATTGGTAATACATAAATAAGTAACTATACAATGGTCTTCATCCCGTTCAATAGAATGAAGTCTACATAATGACACTGAATGGATACAACACGCGGTTCTTTGGTGCTTTTGGCTATGATTCGATCTTCCATGTTTAAGCTGTTTTCTAGAAGATGAAAGATATGGTCGATATCCGAAAAGCGCAATCCTGCCAACCTTTGCATAATCCCATTACGGTTATAATAGCATTGCATGGAAGCCTTGATTTCTTTCTTTTGCTCCGAGGATCGTACGCCCGGTCTGGAAAAAATCTCATCGGTACGAATCAGCTTGAAGATACAGTTATCCTTGTAATCCACTGTGAGTCGCTGAAGGCTGGGATGGGGGTAATAGATGATGCAGGGTCTGTTCCGCGAACAAAGGTAAGTGCAGTCGAGCACGGATAGCCGAAAACAAGACAAGGCTAGGTACAAGTAGACGCCGTTTTCAATGTCGTCGGCAAACATAGAAAGATATCGAAGGGGATACGTCTGACTCTTTTTATGGTTGCTATGGCTACTCATGCCAATGCGTCTTGTTCGGATGTTCAGGATTTTGAGATGGTTCAACTTTTCCAAAACCTGGTTCAGCTCCAGATCGCTCTCCTCGTAGCGCAATTCTAGATCCTCCAGAAAGGGTAAATCTTCCAACGCCCGTAGCATGCTATCAACGGAGAGACGTAGACAGCTATCAATCTTCAATCTAGAAATCGTTCGCTGAAAGCCACGAAGCATTTTAGAAAGCCAAAGGGTATTTTCCCCTTCATGACAAAGGTTGGTCAAAGGGGCCCCTAGGCTTTGTATCGCTTCCAGAAACGGCCGATAAGCTTCTTGATCCGTCATGGTCAGCAATTTCAGACGATGGCACACCTTGATCAAAGGCATCATCTCGGTATGAAGATGCATACTATTTTTGTCCTTGGCGATACAAAGCTTCAGTGTTGTAAGCTCTGTATACTTGGCACCAAAGTAATGGCCCCATTGACGACTATTTCCTATTATCAGTGACAAATCGCGTACGGTTTCGCAGGGAACGATCGGTACAGGTAGCTTCCCATGAATCTGAAAATTGTGTATTGCAAACGATCGAAGACGTGGAAGATGGTTATGTAGTTTTTCGAGATCAATGAACGTGATAATGCCGTCCGCATCTTTCTGTTTCCGTTCTGGACATTGAAGCTTCAGTTCTTCGATAGAAACAATGGTTGCAATATCATCGATCCACTCCGCAAGACGTTGTGAACAAAGGGACAAGGAAATGAGGCGTTGGTAGAGATAAGCTGTCGGAAAGAGGTAGCATGTTTCTCCGTCGATCTGAACTGATACCTTGGTAAGGTACTTCCATCTGTGTAGGAAGGGTAAGAAATTGAAATCCTTTTGTATTGTAACGACCAATTCCACCACGTAGGGGCAATGCTTCAAAAGCAAGGCAAGCTCGGCTTTTGTTATCTTCAATTCATGGGTACTTAATCTGCGCACAAAGTGACCAAGTGGTTTGTATGCATGGGAGTTGGCTATCGTATTGATAAATTTGGTCGTTTGGTTTGATGAGATGAGATCGATTGAGTGATACTGCAGAGGGGTCAGTGCAGCATTCCATAAAGAACAGACTCGGAGAAAGATACATAACTGTGTAGGCGACAGTCGTTCGGTAATATTGGCTAGGATGGCAGTCGGTAGTTCCTTCCATTGACTCGTTCTCGTCATATGGTATTGTTCGTTTTCTCGTTGTATATAACTCTTTTTCCCAAGAAAGACCCAACTATTCGGCAACTTGGTTTTTATATCCTTTACCGCAGCACGTGTTTCTATGCCCACTTCCCCGCTTCAATTATGGTTCGGGATCATAAATATATGCAAGAGAGCTGCAGGTGCTTGCCGCAACAAATGAACCGTCTTCCATACCGTCCAACGTCCACTTGCAAGGTAATTTGATCTTGAGGACTCTTCATGTTTTGAATCATTGGATAAAAGCTGAGAGAGAGAGAGAGAGAGAGAGAGAAGGAAGAAGAAGCGAACATGGTATCTGACCGAGGACGATTGCCCTCGGTTATCATCTTCTACGCCTTTAATTCTAGGTATGAGTTGGATAAAGTGAAAGGAAAGGAGTAGAAACATATAGTGCATGCCAGAAAGGGGTGATGTAATTTCGAAGCACAGCGTGAAAGGGGCAAAGCGACCACGAATTGCGCGAGCGTACTGTTTTCGTTCTGATCAATAGAGTCATACCTCTGTTTTTCAATTCTTGTTTATGATATCTGTCAAGAGAAGCAAAGAAAGAAACAATCGACAGATTCAACCGCAATGACATTATAAGAAATATATCCTGATGGCTTGGTTGAAGCCAACTGTTTTGATAAAGATTAAATACGTTCTTGGTATAAGCGATGGTTCTCATGTTTATCTGCGGAACATGTCGTATCGCGACATTAAAGATATGTTACATACGCCATCCTCAGCAAAGGCCATACAAAATCATCAAACATCCAGCAGCAAAAGTAATGCATTTATTAGTCATCACTTCTCTCGAGTTTGTTCCTAGTGCTAATCTATCATCCTTTTGTTGCATAAAGACACAGAAAATGGCGGGAAAAGTATGTTTTGTATTTACAAATGGAGTCTCTTTTCTTTTCTTTCTCTTCTTTTTATTTGCTTCGGTCGTCCTTAATGCTAAATATTTTGAGATTGCCCGCATATTTGCCTTCCAAGTTGATCTCATCACCTGCATAAGCCAAATAATAATCCCGTGGATGCCATGCCACAGTATTCATGGCTGCTGTACAATCAATATGATGCACGGATTGGCCGCTTTCGACATGAGACTACAATCACGGGAAATGGTAAGCTAAAAGCAGGGAAAAAGGAACAGAACAGAGAACTTACAATATCAATAAAGTTATCTTCGGACGCAGAAGCAATAAATTGGCCATCAAAACTGAAACTCAATGTTCGAACGGGCCAGCTATGGAGAAAAAAGAACATGTGTAAGGAACCTAGCTCGCATGAACAAAACACATCTATGTTCTATACATACGTCAATTCAGAGAAGGCACGGACGCAAGTGTAAGTTTTCATATCCCATAAAGTGACCAACGCATCAGCCGATCCAACAGCAAGATAGCGATTGGTTGGATCCGTCTCGACACAGTAACAGTTGGCGGTATGTCCTCGTAAGGACTGAATGAGTTTGAGAGATGGATATTCGTAGACTTTGATCGCTCCTTGACCTGTCGTCACGTAAAAAAGGTTGTTGGCATTATTCCATGCTATTTCATTGACTTCCATGTTGTGTTTCTGTGTCTTCAGGATTGCAAAGGTACGCGTATCAATGATGCTGATGGTGTCACTCTAACCCAATGGTTTTTGTCAGTCGTTTCCCGTGTCCCCTTCATCCTATCATCCACTCTTTTCTTTGTCATCAATCTGGTTTCTAACCTTGTCGCCAACAGCAATATGATTTCCGTCCGGACTCCAGCATATATTAATATTCTCACCTCCCGTTTGAACCACGGCAGTACATTTACCAGCTGTACATAACACAAGGGTAAATAAACCACGCCAAACCATGTACAAACTAAAAGAGAAGCACATTGTTCCACTTACATCGTTGATCCCATATGCGTACAGTCTTATCGCAGGAAGCGGTGGCTAATCGATCGGGGTGAGTAGGATCCCAATCCAACTGATCGACACTGTCCGTATGGCCTTTCAGCTCCATTGAATACTTGATATCGGTCTACCATAATCATACGATACGTTATCTCTTTTTATGGTTCTTTTGCTTTTTTGCAATACTTACGCCTCTATGTGGTATCCAAACGCGTGCTGTTTTGTCCACTGATCCCGAAGCTAATCGACGTCCATCGCTGTTCCATGCGACCGTATGTACTTTTTCTTTGTGACCTTTGTATTCTTTAATTTTTGAATTCTCAAACTTGGCTTGCATCTAAAGATTTGAATTTTGGATGCCATTTGTTTTCAGTCCACAAGTCTTTATCCTATAGTGGAATTCCTACTTCTTCTTTGCTGACAGGTACACCAAAATAGCTGTAGTTTTCCTCAATGCCAGTTGGAGGATTCCAGTCATATATGGCTCTTCCCGGTCGTTCGTCCACTGTGTCCTGTCCGGAGGCATCGGTTTGGCTGTTGGGCTCCATTATCAACTTCCAACCAAAGAGTGCAAGCTTCCTGTCTGTTGAGGATAGAACTGCAAGTCACCCTTTCTCCAAGATTTCATCTTCCGCTATTGCGCAATGCCAAAAAAATCCTTTGCATGTGTCTTTTTGTTCTTTTGTTTACACTTGTGATCGCTTTAGTTTAGGGTTAAACAAGTGAGATCGCATGAAAGCATTATCTTATGATTATATTCTACTTCCATTATTTATTTCTTTAGGTTAGAAAACTGTTGGAATCGTTTCATTCATTGGCACTACGGCAAAAAAAAAGGATGGGGTTGTGCCTGTGATCAGTTCCACTTGCAAGGTAACAACTTCCTTTTTTGTATGAAGTGCAGAAATCCCATATTCACTAGTGAAACCTAAGGGAAAGCAGAAACAGAGAATTCTTGGCGGATTTTGTTGAATTTGCCAAGCATATGGAAAAATATCAAAGATGCCAAGTTCCGTTCCACTCTCTTCATCATCGTATTACGTGCCGCGAAAAAAGTACAACAGAGCTACTCTAGCTCCTTGATTTGGAGAATAGCATATTGACAAAACTTAAAAACACCAGATTTGATCTGAATTGTAATAACAGGATTGCAACCCCAATCAATTTTTGAACAACATGTAAACATACATATGTTGACAATCGCAAATATACACATAGCTTGACTGAATTCACTCCATTCTGTCCCCCTTCGGATTTTACACTTTTCTACACGCAAGGATATGATACATCACCGCTTTTTCGTTGGCGGAAACAATGAGATCAAGATGCTTGTTTCCGTTTCTTTCGGTTGGAATGATCATCTGCAGAAAAATAGTACGAGATCAAAAAAGAGTTCAACACGAAGAAAATGATATAAAATAAATCAAGATTAAAGAGAGAAGAAGAAGAAAGATGAAGACCTGTCATCTCTAGTCGTTTTACCTTTGGTTCTTTTTGTTTTGGATAAATTGTCGTTTGCATACGCTAATGGGAAGGGAGGATACAGTTCCATATGAACCAAAAGTCGTTTGATCAAGTAATGCATGAATAGAAGACAAAGAAGGAGATACGCGGAAGAGAAATGGTGCTAGATGGAGAGGGGAAAGAGAGTAGAAATAAAACGAGAACGCATGTCATATGGACTACTTCATTGTGACTTCTACTCCAGGTAACCACCATTCCGGAATCCACTGTGGCGTTCTCGTGGCGCATCTGACCGCATGCGGGCAAGAAAAGGTGAGGCCCTTTCACTCCTGGAACGGCTCATGTTGGACAAGCGCAGGTCTTGATGCAGATCTTCTTGTTCCCAATCTGGACGGTACCGGGCCTGCCGCCGGTCATGGGGCCCCTCGATCATAGGTCGGCTACTGGATGTAGCTGTGCGTCGTAGTGCTTGTCGTTCTTGTTCTCGAAAAGAAATAGGATCCTCTGGTGTTTCCCAAAGGCGTTGTTTTCTCGACGGACGCCTTAGAAGGTCTTGATCTTCCCTGGTTGTTGTTGGATATGTTCTTGTGCTTGGTGTGGCCGTTGTAGCTGCTCTGATTAAACCAGGTCTGCGCTGACCATCTCGTAACCACATAGGTAATGGTTGATGTTTTCTTTCATAGTGTTCTCGAAGAATTCTAGACACGTGGCTCTCGCCTTCCCAGTCAGAACCATCGGATTCTTTATAAGGTTTAGGGCGTGGAACGTTTCAACATCTTTGTTTTTCTTCTGATTTTTACCTGGACCAGGGTCATCCCGAATGGCCATCGTCTGGGTGGCCTCTATCAACTTTTTCCACAATTTCCCGCTTGATTTTTGTTCTTTATTTTTATCATTGAGTTGTTGCCATTTCTCGTTTTGTCGCAATTTGCCCCATAATTTTCTGCCAGCAGAAGATGAGGACGACGACGAGGTAGTATCCGATTCACGTAGATTCGCTGAAAACTGTTCATAGTAAGATGTTTCTTGATATTCTTCCTCTTCTCTTGTTTTCTGCGGTAAACCAAGACCATCATGTGCGGTAATAGAGTTGGATTCATCTTGGCCAGGATCAGACCATGTTGATGACAATGTTGGCAATGGTGGTCGAATGACCTGGGCACATTTGTGTCTGGCGGGGTAAAGTCCTACGTCTTGCCCACAGTCCTTACAAAGCACAACCAGCATTGATACTCGATAGTCAATGACTTGTGCACCCATTGTTATTTTCTTCAAAAGCAATCAAATTCAAGTAATAGAAATTTGAGGAGATAGGACAGAAAAGATATGAGAGGGGGGAAAGAGGGTCAATCAAGTGGAACGGAGGGCGGTATATTTTAATACATGATTTCATATCCTTGTGAGACATTTTGAGGAAACGCCGATATGCCCAAAAATGATCAGAAGTTGTACGCGCTAATATATGCGTGTCTTCACTCTTTTCTCTCTCTGTATCTGTCCCTCACTGCGTTGACCACCCCTGTTGTGGGTGATATGAAAAGAAAACTAAGACGGAAAAGGAGAAAAGGAGCAAATATGATTATCTCTTCCGTCCACGCTACTCCATATCCCTCACACCAGGAATACACACACGCACATGGACACACGTTTTTCCCATTCTCTTTCTCGCACTTTCTCTCTCTCCAATGCTTTTTTCTCACTTCAATGTAAAGAAAAATGTATGCACGGGAAGCAATCAACCCTTGCATTCCAAAATTGTTTTAGTCGGGAAAAATCTCACCCAATCTAATTGATTTTAACCATGTTTGGAAAAAGATGCCATCATCTCATCCAATTGCTGTTCGATAGAAGCGTGTTGTTGTTGTTGTTGTTGTCGTGCTTTCTTTTCCATTGTCGTTACTTCATTTCCTTCTGTGCTGGCAGCCATCATTTGTAATAGACTTGGTAATGTGACTTCAGGCGCATAGTAGATATCGGTATTAGAGGACACAATGGTGGAAATATGTTTCGCCCGCTGACCCAACGTGGATGGAGAGGATGGTTCCGTAATCCCAACAGGACGACGAGGGGATCGCCGCGGGATAGGTGGTGGTGAAGATGGAGGTTGATCTAATGAACCGGGTTCCAGACCCATCAATGCCAGCACATGGGCCTCTATATTATCCGAGTCTGTGTCCTCCTCTTCTTGTTGCTGAAATGATTGATCTTTGTGGGCATAGAAACTCTTGCGGTTTCCCTGCTTTTGAACAACACCCCAGACAACCGTACCGTCACTCATCTCTCGTAGTTCCAGACCCTGGAGACACGTGGCAGTCGATCCTCGATTTTCATAGTATCCGTAAACGCTATCCACGTCGTCATGTACACTCTCAAGGTGCCATTTCTTGGCATTATCCGACCGTCCGCCCGCGGTTCGGTCGCTTGCCTCTTTTTCCACAATTCTTTTCTTCACCGATGTTTGCCTTGTCACTTTGACTGCCTGGCTGTACTCTGCACCTTTCTCGGAAGACAACATGGTCTCATTCGAAGTTGGTCGCAAACTGGATTTGGCTCCAAGCGATGGCACAGGGGGAACAGGTGGAGCTTGTTCATTTTCAAATCCTTGGAGTGTTTTCATAAAATTGATGGAATCCGGTTGGACGTAAATGATCGTCCTTCGCACTACCTGTGCGCGGGATGGCTTTGATGAAACGGGTCGGCTATCTTCCTGGTCCATATTCACTGTTTTGGTCTTCCTCTTGGTTGCCTTAGTTAGTAAATGCGAGATCAAACTGACCCCTCCCGTTTTGGAACCACTTTCTTCCAATTCCACTTTCTCACTCCCGACAGCTTCGATGGAATCATGAGATCGCTCGGAGGATGACCTCTGTGCTGCATTATGCTGTATCACAGCCATGGCTGCCCGAGACATGGTTGGTGCCTGAGGACTGCTGCTACTTGGCTGACGCTTCTCCTGTCGATGGGCCTGTGATAGATTTCGGACCAGACCTCGAAAAGACCCTGACCTAGATCGACTGGCCTGACGCAGACTACCGAACAATCCAAGCGATTTTGTTGTGGTGGTTTTTATCTCATCTTTCTCTTCCTTCAACTTGCGTGAATTTGATTTCTGTGGAATTGGTTCTGATCCTTCTTCAGTCGAACTATCCTGTTTTTTGGTAAGACCGCTGTTTCTATAGGCTTCGACTTCTTGCTTCAAATGTTTCCAGCCCTCCGATTCCGACGCCACTTGCTCTCTCAAAATGTGACCAATCCCATCCATGCTCACCGATTTACGTGGTTTCCTCTCTCGTTCACCGTCTTCATTCACTTCGTCTTGGATAGGACTGAGTAAATTGGACGAAAGGCCCGAAGAAGCTTTCCTGGATGTCGATTGGGTTTTTCTGATCTGTATCACCGGTTCCATCGATGGTCTTCTGGACAACGAGGATGATGAGACAGAAGGTGATCGAGACGGAATCGAAGCATTCGATAGATTTCTTTCCAACCGCGCAATAGGCGCCGACATGACCGAAGGCTCCGATGCAGAAGGGGAGATGGAAACAACCTCACCCGTAGATAGATTATCTTCGATGAGAATCTTTTCGGATTCTTTTATATTTAGCCTATTTAGCTTCTGCAGAAGCAGCGAAGGCTTCTTAGCCAAAGGTGATGCCGGTCTTTCTGAGGCGATAGATAAAGTTTCTTGGCTTACAGGTGAAGAAGGGGAAGGGGACACTGGTGTTGTTGATCGGTCGTCATTAACCAAGGGTATCATCATGTTTTCAGGAAAAACCTCTCTGATATCAGCAATCAGATCATGATCATCGTTTGATGATGAAGCTTGATTTTCTTTATCTTGTTCGATGGATTTTGTCTCTGTCGCTATCGCTGGCAGTACTGGTGGCAACGGTGTGACCTCGGCTTCAGCCGATGGGACAGTCGTTCCTAGATCAAACTTGCTTTTTCTTTTCAAGAGCATTTCCAGTTCTTTCTCATCTTCCTCTGTCAAGACGATTCGGCTTTCGCGTGGTTGAACAACGGAGAGACGGTTGTCGTGCAGATGACGAGCAAATGAAGCCAGATCAAATTTGCTCATCGCTTTAACTGAACGGGCTCGATGGGTTTGCTTTTTAGATCGTAAGCGAGGAGTAGGTTTCTGAGAATCTGATGTCGGGGCAAAGTCCTGAAAGAAGTAATTCTCAACTGATTCGTTATCGTTTTCGTAATCCTGGAAGAGTTCGAGTGGGTTCTTCTCTTCTTGAGGAGTTGAAGCCTCAGGTGGGGTAGGCGGAGGTGAGTTAAGGCGTAATTCGGGGTTTGGCGATGAATCCTAAAAATGGGTCAGGACAACATGGTGGCGGGCCAAAAACAAAAAGAGAAAATTAAGCTATGCGTCCGATTCACTTTACCATTGCATCTTCTTCTTCTTCTTCGTCTTCTTCTTCGGTCGATTTTAGCCGATGTTTTCTCTTTATTTTCGGACGATCACGTTGTTTGCCTCCAAATAAGCTATTGGAATAGCGATTGTGATTGCGCATAGCTCTCCAGGCCGCTAGGTCTTGGTATTGTCGTGTTGCGTCGACATGAGGTGATTGCACCTTGGCATGCACAATGGAGGTTTCTGCTATGACTAAGTCATTCCCAAGCTCGGGCATAATAAGCGATGTACGGAAATCGCGTGCCACTTGGATTTCATCGAGAGGGCGAAATACTGAATCCTGCGCTTGCTGTTGCTGTTCAACAAGACCTGGTTTCCGTTGCTTTTGTTGTTGCTGTCTTTTCTTTCGGTTTTTAAACATAATGGCACCTTACGGATCAATTTGAAGAGTTCTGGTGATTGTTGGATGGTCAATTAGATCGCCATGAAGGGGAGGGGGAAGATGAAAACAACTGGTTTGTAGAAAAAGGAGAAACAGACAACGTAAAACAATGCTGGGAAGAGCAGGTTAGAATTAATTGTCAAGCGTTACACCAAATAAAAAGATGATCTCAAACATGGATTTTTTTGATCCAGTGGTTTGCGTATTTTTTTTTTCTCTTAGTGTGGATAGTGATACTTAGATGGATATGATACCATGCTTTGGTTCATTTTCTTTTCTTGGCTCTCTTTTTAGCGTGAATTAAGTATTCTTTTTTAACTGCTTTATTGACGAAAGTATCGACACGTGTACAGGTGTTACATGTAAAATAAAAGCAGGGTGCCACAAGTAGTAGTACCGTTTTTGTTACAGAACTTAGTGAAGAATAGGATCAAATAAGGGGGAATTCTTATCGAGATTCGCAAGAGGCAAGCCTAACAATGACTAATTATGCATCGTTTACCCCCCTGAAGACCATAAAAAACAGAAGTACTAAGGATATCATTGTTTGAATGGTTTGTCTATTTGACTTGGCAGGAAACCTAACCTTGTTCTTTTGGTTTTTTTGCACTATAAAAGTATCCTATTTACAGAAGCTGACCTGCATTAAGTCTTGATTTGCGCGCTTTTTACTTTTTGGTTATCGGACAAGGAAATCAGATGGGTTTGTGGTATGCTGTTCCTTTTCCAATCTCAGACATAGCGCCATTGTTCGAACAGTACGTATATAGGATTCAAAAGAGTGATAACTACTATTTATCGCATCCTGACCTAAACGCACCCGGAATAAGAGGTGCCTCCCTTTGCTCGTATGATACGTTTAAAAAAGAAACCTGACCAATAAGCCCTATTCATCATTGCGTGTGTCGTACGAAGCTGAGATGTTCTTGTTCCTTTCAGAAAAACAATGGTTCGCTGTTTAAGTATGGACCAATGGTATAAAAATACAGGTCCCAGGAACAGCAGGGGCCAATTCATTGGCTATGAATGAGCGTTGGATACATTGATCCCAAAGCTTTTGGACCTCACAAGCAAAAGTGTGATGCTCTCACTGATTGTTTGAATGGGATCAGTTCTCCGAACCCCTGCTTCTTGTTTCATTAAGCCCGGAATCAATAAGAAGAATTGCATAAAAACAAATGCTTCTATGGCTCGGATTAGAATACGCGCATAAGGGAACAGTTTTCCAGAAACCAGGTTAATGGGTACGTCTTAAGCAGTAGATGGCTGCTATTTCAACTTGCTCTTCTTTTTGCATCTCCAAACTGTTGCGGTTGTCAAGCACAATAAGAATGGCTCGGAAATAACTCCATGATTTGTTTGGATTACGGTATTTGGGAAGAACTGATGGAAAAATCGAGAACAGGGAAGTCATTCGTCATCAAACAAGCAATGTAGCCAAGATGTCTAGTAGCTGTGCCTTGCACAACGTCCGGAACAAGAGACGCACGGGCCAGCAAGACGCATACTCAGCAGTAAGGAGCTGTCTTTTTATGCTTTTCTTTTTCTTTTATCATTCATTCCAACACATTGAAAGCAAACACAAGGCTATGGAAAATTTCAATCGAACAAAACAAAAAAGGTGCAACATCAAAGATTTTTTTTGCGTTCTTGTTTCCCACACGGCAATACGTTTGTCTTCGTTTCTGTGGACACGGACGGCTGGGTTTCTATGAGATACAAGCCTTGTTTGTGCATGTGTATCACTTATCTTAAACAGCTCACATGTAACGTTATGAGTTGTTTACACAGATAAGAAAAATTTCCAAATCTCTCACAGACATTCAAAATGTGTTCACGGAAGGGATGGTTTCGCAATTATTTTTCAATTTCCAGCAAATAAACGGTGAATTACTGAGAAGGGACAAAGGGTGAATTTCCGGTTTGGAAGTTGGAAAAACTGGAACAGAAAGGGTTTATGCCTTCCCGATATGTGATGGCCCTTGTAATCGTTTACTTCATCTTGGGTGCGGACAACAAAAAAAAAAGGTTGTTATTTTTCACGTGAATGTTGAATTTTGTGCAATTGAAGATCTCTCCGGAATCCAAAAATGGATGGTTTTTGACTTGTCATGTCCGCTTCGTGCTATATTGAAATACAATAGGTAAAATGGCTTTATACATTCGTGCTGTTTCTGTTTTCCATGGGCTAATGATGCGATTGGCATGATGACCAATGAGACTTTGTTCTTGTATTTGACTGACCGATAGGCTTTTTTGTCGATTAAAAGAAATGAAGAGGTACGCACACGTGGGCGGAGGCAAGGGATTGCCTACCGACAACATTCATCCTCAGATTGATCCAGCTGACCACATTTCGAAAGTGTAGTTCGCTGGTTTATACGTTATGTTATTGATAAATAGATAAGGTTTTTATTTACCGGGTGAAACCATTCTTTTATGAATACAAAGAATGAGATAGGCCAATGAGTTGTAAACGGGAAAGAGGAAACATTTACACTCATCGATCGGGCCGAATAGAAGAAAATGTGGCAATCACATGCCAGCAATTCAACGCTTGCTTTCAAATCGAGCATTTTATTTTTGGGAACTTCAATATTCACTGTCTCTTCTCTCTCTCTCTCTCTGCTCTCTCTCACTTTCTTTCTTTCTTCCCTTAGCTTTTCCTTTATTTCTCTTCTAATTGATCTTGAATGTCTTCGTTCGTTTCTAGTCTGCTCCCTACAAATAAGATGTTTGGCTCAAAATCAAATAAGAGGAAATCTTGGACACCCGAAGACCAAAAACGATCATCTTCCCCCCTCTTCTCCCATCTTTCAGCTAGTGCATCCACTCCAAACGTTTCCCGTTCATCTTTCAATAATGTTTATCCTTTTATCGATCCACAACCACAAGTGAGTCGTAGTTCAGAGTATCCAGGCCATGCATCACCGCCACCCTATGAAACCAGTCCAGTACCCACACCAAGTACCTCGGGAACATTTAGATCATTGAATAAGTTCTTCGAAGACCCGATTTCTATCGTTAATACAACGAAAGAGAGACGAAAACAAACAAGCAATCTCGATCGAAGGAAAATTACTCGAGGTCTACAATTGGTCGAATTGGCTGCTGATGCATATGAGGATGGTAACGATGCCGTTGCCCTGGATGTCTATCTTTCGGGCGTCGATATGATTCTCATGGCATTACCAAGTAAGCGTCTGATCCTCTTTTGCAAAAGAAGTAATCCTTATCTGATCTTATGCATCACTAGACAAATCCGATAGTAAAACGAAACTAGCATTAAGAGACAAATTACAAAGGTAAGAACAAAAGCATAAAAAAAAGAGAGGACCCATGACAGGAAGCACCCTGCGTTCGTGGTATCGGTCGCTTGTTACCCCAATCGGTCGGCCTCTTTCTGAATCATGGACCCCATTTACACGTGGTTATTAACTCCATCTTTGTTTCTTTTTCTCTCTATTTGTTTTCTTTCAGTGTCGAAGACCGAGCGGGTATCTTGCAACTGCCAAGTTCACATCAACAAAAGCATCTGACTGCTTATGAGGAGCAAGAACCACCCAAATCAACCCTTTTCAATCTAGCTGTTGCGCGGATCACAAATACATACAAGACGACGAGTCATGACCAACAATCCTCACCGACTCCTCCCGTTAAAGCAGCTGACCCTATCTATCGGTTCAAAAGTTTTGGACAATTTATCATCGATTGCGTCGTGACCTTTGCCGTTCTGATAAAACAATCACCTCTGCCTGGTAAGGAAAGGAAAAAAAGGGGACCGGAGAAACCCCGTTTGTGTACGGCAGGAATAACTCATACCATGTTGCTTTTTAGACCTTATCTATTTTATATTTGGTTATCTGTTACAACTGCTTATGTGGATTGATAATCAATATCACGTCGTTCATAAAGTTCAAGATTTTGGATTCGATTGTGTGAAATTGATGCTTCAAGCAGACGAACAGTACCATCTTCATGAATTTGCTTCCGAAGCCATGTATGTCTTCATCGCCGCAGGATTAAAAGCAGCCGTCGCTTATAAAGAAGCACCGGGCTATCAACAACAAGAGCCCATAAGGCAACACCGTGACATGCCTCAGATAGAATGCTACGATAGAACACCCACCAGAGAATCCCGTTTCGCTTGGCGAAGGTAACCATGAGTTATAGGACACCGCCTACTCCTCCTCCTTCTCCTGCTGGGGTCAGCGTCATAGAATTGACAGCTTGGCTCGAACACTTACCCATCCTCCTTTGTTATTCTTCTTCTCACATTGCTTTGTAAACCGATTGCCATTGTAATCTTTCTTTTTCCTCATTTGCTTCCTTCCCTTTCCGATTGCTACTTTCTTAAATTGCATTTTATCTTCGTTGTTCTTTTCCTTTTTCTATACCGTTGTTTTCATCGTGTAAGTCTTTAGATTGGAAAGAGAATTATGTAATGTTTTTGCTGCGTCAAGAAGCTGTATAGGTCAAACTCGAACCGAAATGTTTTATTTGTTTACTTTTTATAAGTGGTCTAAGTTCAGGGTATTCTGCTCCGCACCATGGAGAATCGGTCTACATTATCCAGCGTGTACTTAACAGGCTTTTTTCCCATGACGTTATCATCGGGATCATCAAGGTAATCGCGGACACCGGTTTGATATAGCTACATATCGCCCACAACAAAGTCAGAACCACAAAGCTCTCTATGACCATAATTCACGTTACCTCTTCTTGCTTTTGCATTTCTTTCATTTCTAGTTCGCTTTGCTTATCCGACTTATCACGCGCTTCCATTCCTTGATATCTCCGATGTGCATATCCCAGTAAATGAATACCCACCAAGACTTTCAATGCCAACAAACTATTGCCCCAAAATGAACATCTTTTTTTCTACGTATATTTCTCTTTCAAACTTACCATAAAGCCATGACTGTCACAAGTAATAGATAAGTGAAGGATTTCATTAGGATATCCAGAACTCGCTCAAGCCATCCACATTTTACTAGCGATAACACTACAAGCTGGATCCGTGCAGGCAGCACTTGGCTCACTGTGCCTTGATTATCCATCCAATAATTCAAGAGTCCGTTTGTGATAACGGAGGCTGCGGATGAGCTGCTTCCGCTCTGGTCACTCTGTGATTGAAAAATCATAGGTAGTAATTGTTGTATCATCTGAATATGCTATTCAATCACCCATACAAACATTTCCTCTATTAGTTCACTTTTCTTTGAAACAGTCTCAGTCCCTCCTTGAACTTTACCAAACACGCGAGCGGAAGTACGGGAAACCCAATCCGTCGAGAAACTACCGGAGATTGATCCACAAATGTCTACATTGAAAAATACGTATACAGTCTTATCACCTATTATTTTCTCTTCCTCTTGTACTTACGCTCTTTTTTCCACTCAAACGACTCGGACTACCCATGACAAGATCTTTGCATAACACATCGATGTATTTGCTGTAGATAGATGGTCGGATTTGATTAAACTTGGTAATAAATGCGTGCTTAAGCCAATCCACAACGAGTTCAGAAGCAATCACCATGACTACCGGCGTCATGAGTGCGCTCAATGATTTCAGTGCAGAACCTGTGAATAGCGGGACGAAAGTGGAAGGTAGTATAGTCGAAGGAGATGATCCAGACAATTCTGTCACGTTTCTAAGAGTAATAATCAGAAGAAATGCCAGCTGCTGAAATCGTTCGACAATATCTGGAAATTTGATGTAAGCATAGTTAGGAATTCCTGTTTATACTATGCACAAGCTACTTTACCGCTGCAACTCAGTTGGAACAGGTTCTCTTTTTCAAACTTTTTAAACACTGCTTGTTTGATCTCAACGAACTGGTTGGAGATGAGCAAGGATAAGAGTGCGTTGGAATAAAAATTAATGGCCACGTTCAGTGTGATCATCTCGAATAGCAAGACGGCTGTGTGAATGACTGGAAAAGAAGACCGTTAGAAACTGCTAACTACAGTTTAACCAACATTACCCATATAACCTGCGGCCATGAAGAAAAGCGTAAATGGTTTCAATTGTCGTCTGGCATAGGCAGCTCCGCCCAATTCATTAGCCGGATCACCAAGCGTCGTCTTGGAAAAGAGGGCATCCAGGATGTCAACCCCTACAGAGCAGCAAAGCTTATCAAAGATCTCCAAGACGTTGAACACCACGTATAACTTAAGTACAGCCTGTCCTCGAATGAAATGGTATAGACGTGATGAATCCAGCAACGACATGGTGACACAAGTAATCACCACAAGGAGCCCCTTTAGTAAATCGCATTTTTCGGAAGGTTTGAGCCTCGTGAATCTAAAATCCCAAAGAAGAGGTTATCGTCAGTTACTTTGTTGTTCATTAATAACAGAATTTCTATCTATTATCACCTGCCCTTTCTGGATAGTACAACTTGAATATTGGTGATAGCATGACAAAGATAGTGATACAATGCGAAACAGAATCGGATCGGTAAAATCGTAAATGCGTACAAAAAGGAATCCAAACAGACCACCAAACCAAAAGTCATCAACTATGCAATGGTTACTCGAGAACCTTTCTTTTTGATTCAAATGAGTTCTAACCTTCTCAACCGCGCCAGGAACTCCCAAGAAATTGGTTACCCTTTCTCTTTTCAGTTCCTGCCCACTGTCAAAATCCGACACCGTCAGCTCGTCCCTCAAGTAGTCCAGGTATGAAAAGGATGGCTCGCTAAGGCCGTTTGTCTGTCTTTCTTCTTGCTTACTTTTTGCGTTATTTAAGCTCAGTATGTCGGCGTTGTCGGGCACATCCTGATCTAACGCATGGCTATCGGACGACTGAGATGAGGGAACCAGCTGCGGCGAGAATGAAGCCGACTTTGGCTTTTTCTTCTTTTTCAGTGCTGTCGATGACGAAAACAGTAATGGTTCAAAAGCATTGTGATCTGCGCACTGACTTCGTGCTAGGGGGGATACTGGAAGGGAAGGCGATCGGACAAGCGTCTTGTTTGTTGTGAAGCCGTCGGCACTCGGCATTCGCTGTCTATGTCGTTGCCGCTGTCGAGTCTGAACATGTGTAGAAGGCATGAACCCCAAAAAGGCCAACTAAAGGAGAAAAGACGTATGGTGAAGTGGTGTCCAGTGACGGCAATAAACGTTCAACTTCCAGAAAGTCACGGACAAAATTTTCCCGTGCTTCCACGTAAGACACCTGACAGATTGGTCCGTACAAAGAATCTCCAAGTGTATTGCTAGGGCTGGAATGCGGGAAAAAGGGTTGTAATGCATCATTGTTTATCATATCAGTAAATATTTAGCAATGCTTGATTGAGGAAAGGAAATGAAAACCTGCTTACCTTGAGAGTATTGCCATCAACTCGGGAAGGTCAGAAAAATGCTGACAGGATATGCTAAAATCGCACATTCCAGTTACTATTTCCAGTAATTCCTTGATTTTACAAAAGAACGAGCTTTCGACCCATTACTCATGTTAGAGAGAATGGGCACATGATAAACTGTCATCATCGTTCATATGCATCAATCAAAAACATGGTAATTCTACTAGAAATGTGATTGTGTTGTATTCAGCTATCACTAAAGCAATTGAAACTTAAGCCCTCCATTTGCATCTAATCTACGTTTTGGTAAGGTTAACTTATGGTACACACATGTTGATCTGAGCATGCTATTATCTTTAATTGTAGCGTAACCATAAATAAACAGTGTAGCGATGTTAAGCGCTAAATCACTACTTCTGCAAATATGAAGAATGACAATGAAACTATCGCAAATTGCTCTATGTTCTTTTTCTTTTCATTACATACATTTTTATATGAAAGTAATAAACCAAAGCATACATCGATGCTTGTTTTTGTTTGTTCATCACCCGGTTTCTTGTATTCACAGCGTGGAGGGTGCTATTTTTTCCTTTCGGCAGATGCTAGTAAAATACACTTCGCTTCGTCTATGCTGTTTGATGATTATTAATTTATGCGAAACATTATTACAATCGCCTTTACGGTCTAACTTTGTCATTGTTTTGACATCTATCGACAGGAAATCAATGGATATCATTTTTGGATTTCAATGATCCCAACCATCTAAACGGAAGGGACAACATCTCTTTCACTCTTTGGCTCTGTTTTCTATATATTATATTACCGGTAACACTTCAAATCGATCATATATTTAGGGAATCAATATAGTATTTCATATGCTAGAATTACGGTTGAAAAAGTTGGTAGTACAAACCCCACTTCCCTATAAAGCAGTTCTGTCGTGTACAGATCGATGAATTCTGCTTTTTCGGATTCCGTGACCTCCCCCATACTTGCCGGTATGTTCCCGTCACTTGGCCTATTCAAGGACATTCCCTGTCCCTTATATCCTCAATGCGAACGATCACAATGCTTTTACTCGCATCGTATCAAACAAACGCCGTCGAACCGAAGCAAGTGCACTGTTTGAGTTTATGCTAGCTACTAACCCTACCTAGGTCATGATCCTTCGTTGCTCAAGCGCAAACCTGCTGCAGAAATCTCTAGTACCGTGAAGAAAAGAGCAACACAAGAGCGTTCAAGCGTAATTGCACAATCTATCCATGCCGAATCTTCATCAGTCACTCGTAATATATGCCTTTCCGTTCCTGAGATCGATCTTACACGAAGCGATAGAAACAGTCTATAAAACTCCTTCGATGCCGTCTTCTACAGGATCAACACCGGTCATTCAACCGGAAAAGCGTCCTTCAGCGCCAAAATATCAATGTAATTTTGTTGCTATTATTTGCATTTTTTTAAGCGGTCGAAACTAACCGTTTTCACCTAAGCTACTCCAGCGGTGCCACCAGTAAAAGCACCTACCCCGAAGTCGAGCTCAGCAGGAGTCCTTTCGACATTAATCCAAGGGCCTCGTCGTATTGCGCATAAGCCAACGGTAACAATTGTTGTAGTGTGTTAAATCCTCCCATTTACAGTATACTCTAAGTTTCCAACAGAATCCATTTCAGGTCCGCCTACCATCCTCCCTGATCGTCAAAGTCATACTGCACTAAAAACACGACAGGTACCTGGCGTTTATTCGAAGTAGGATCTCATTTTCGGATATAGATGACGGCCAATAAGCTTTACGAGCAGTTCAAGCGCATCTATCAATCTGTCGATCCCAATTTAGCTACTGAGCATACAAAACGTCGGGAACAAGAAATTTATAATAGTGCCACAAATGAAGCAGGTTATAAACAGGCTTCCATGTCAGCACTGATGACGCTTAAGAAAAGACCTATTGTTACCGATATAAAGGATATCGACACCGTGAGAGGATCAAGCGGGTTAGATGCAGAATCCACTGGGAAACAATTGTTGCAGGCGGTAGAAAAATGGATATTGAAGGATAGCGAATTAAAACAGATGGGATACCCATTAGACGATATATTGGAGCATGAAGGTGGATCCATTGAAACCGCCGTTGGGACAACACAGACATGCGATCGGTGTAAAAGCCAGTTTATTGTTAAGGATATCTTGAACGCAGCGGATCTGGAAGCGTGTACTTATCACCACGGAAGGATGAGACAGACAATGAATCACGGTGCGGTCATCGCTATGCAATACTTATCGGCACTAACCTGTTATCAACAGGTGAAAGAAGAAGGATATACACCTGCTGTAATGAATCATACGGTAGCCCAGGATGTGCGACAGGTTCGCATGTTTACAAAGGTCAGATTCGTTTCTGCATGTGAAATATATATTGATCCTCCTGTCTCAGATAGCAACATGCTAGATATGCACGCGAAGATACCATTTGTCAGGGTGCCTCTTAATACCAACTTACCGACACGAAGAAACATCGTTGCGCTTGATTGTGAAATGGTTAGATTGATATGGTTTATGTGCTTAAAGATTCCAATTCTTTATAGGGATATACAACTGCTGGCATGGAGTTGCTGCGACTGACTGCCGTCGACGACAGGCTCAACGCTATCATTGACGAGCGTGTCCTGCCATCGCATATGATCCTAGATCTGAACACACGTTACAGCGGCATAAGTACGCTGGAAGGGACAAAGCATGACTTGGATAGTATCCGTAAAGAGTTATTTAAATATGTGGACGCAGATACCATCATCGTGGGACATGGATTGGTAAACAACGCCTATCCGTATGACAAACTTTCTGACATTTGTTTCCGTAGGAAAACGATATGATTGCTCTAAGGGTATGTATCTTCTTTTGGGCTGTTTCTTATTCTAAAACATTTCTTTAGATTGTGCATCACAAAATCATTGATACAGCGGCGGTAAAATGAATGTATGCTTTAAACGCAGGGTTCTCACTATAGAAATAGTTGTTTCCGCATCCAAATGGGTTACCATATCGTTACAGTCTCCGTGTGCTTGCTACCAAGTATCTTTCAAAGTTTATCCAAGACAGTGCCGACGGACATGACTCATTTGAAGATTCCAAAACATGTATTGAACTTTTGGAGGCACATGTCAAGCGGAATAAATAAAGGACAGTGCATACCCTCCCAAGCAATAGGCTATTATCTGATGTATCGCATTGATATAATCCATGCACCGTTAAATTCCTTCCTTCTTTCTAATAGTAAAAAGAAGGGTACATATATCTTATTGAAGATGCAAACATAATTCAACCGACAGTACATGGATCTAGTTACGTGCTTCTAGCTAGAAACAAACAGCGTAATGCCTGGAAAGGCGCAAGACAGTTTGCATTTTCAGACACGCGGTAAAGTAATGATATTTTCACGATTATTTGCCCAATCTTATGGATAACTTTCTATGATAAAAATATGGTAACATACGTTTGGATGGCAACGATTTTTGCGTCAAGGAAGGTGTGATCTGCTACACCAGCAACAAAAGTTGCTGCACCTTGCCAGTGAAGAGATTAATGAGGTGCCATTGGGGACGGACTATTCGCGCCCGCAGGTCATCAAACGATTTTACCGGTTCCCATAGGCTCTTGACGTCCGTTTAATAAATAAGCTCCGCTTGAAATTTGTTTCAATGCACCTTGGGCAAGTGCAGCAATTTTTGTGCTGGCGTTTGGTAAGCTCAGCCACTTGTACAGAAATTCGAACCTTGGACAAAGGATTCTTCTTATGACAACAAGGTAAACGAACCTACTCCTTCATTCCTGTTGTTTTCTTTTTCTTCCTTCGCCTCATTTCAACGAAATCTTATTTGTGATGTACAATCAGACTCGATCGCCTGGTGCTCTTGTTAGACACTGGTTCGACCGCAGCTGTAAGACGTACAGCAGCTCAACAGTTGGGCGAAATTCAAAAGCAACATCCTGGAGAACTATATAATCTATTATCTAGAGTATGATGCCATTGCAAGGATTGCAAGCCATTTTAATCCTAGCCATAGGTCGTTGTCCATTTAAGAAGCAAAGCTTGGGATACACGATGGGCTGCAGGTCTTGCCCTCGAAGCGATTGCAGCTAATGTTCCTTCATGGGATCCATCAACAACTACACAGAACAATGACACAACGGCTTCCTTGGAAGACACACACAAGTTGAATTTCAATCAGTTCGATTTGGCATCGGTACTTTCGCACGGAAAATTACTACTCGGATCAGCTGGAAAAGAGTACGATATCGATTTTTCAGATATGACCCCACAAGAACGCTTAGAAATGCAACGTCGTAATCTAAAAGATCGACTGGGATTGGGAAGTCAATTCATGGATGGTACGATAGTGTATCAATGCTGAGATGCCTTCTCTAATCTCATGTACTCCTTCTACAGTCGAATTAGTGGACGACATCGACTTGGATGCTCGCAAAAGCTCTAACCGCAAGAAACAAGTAAGCCCGAAACCAACACCAACAACTTCCACGCAGCAACCTCCACCACCATCCACCCCAGCTGTCCAAGAGATTAATATGGCTGGATTATCAGCCCGTGAACGGAATATGCTGAAACGAAAAATGAAAAATGATGCGAAAATGAATAAAAATAAGGAGAAGTATGTTATAACTATCAAAGTATATGGAATGGCTAACTTGCATTAATAGGGTGCGCGTTTTAGACCTTAAAGGCAAATCAACTGCCAAAGCCATAAAAACTGAGCCGGAAGCGTCGGATAAAGGTTTTTTAGAAGATAGAAAGGAAACAAAGAATATCTAACGGAATTATCGCTTCAAAGATTTTGCGCTCACACCACAACCCCAATCAGACAAATTCGTAGTCGAATCAAAAGCGCCGATCACTCCACAAGAAAGTCGACCTGATCAACCACAATCGGAATGGCCTTTTAAAATAATCTGTGAGCATTTATGTATGGATCTTTTTGATCCAACCTGGGAGATACGTCATGGTGCCGGCATAGGTTTGCGTAGCATTCTGAAGGCTCATGGAGAAGGCGCAGGGAAAATAGGCAGGTTTAAGCTAGTTTGTTTAGAGAAGGATTTTAACGGTCCATTTGTTTATTTAGAGGGTGTTGATAAAGCAAAACAAGAAGAGTTACATAATGCATGGTTAGAAGATGTTGCAATCCGGCTACTATGTGTTTTCTCTCTGGATCGATTTGCAGATTTTGTATCAGACCAAGTAGTTTGTCCTGTGCGTGAGACATGCTCGCAAACTTTAGGTGTGGTACTACAATATATGCAACCTGAAGCAGTAACCAAGGTGCATGCCACATTGTTAAAACTTATCAGTCAGGAGGATTCAGCATTTGGTGGCAAGTCCATTTGGGAAGTGCGTCATGCGGGATTGCTTGGTCTTAAATATACCGTGGCCGTCCGCAAGGATCTTGCGGAAATACTTGTGGAAGGAACTACCGGTGCAGTAATACTTGGATTGCGAGATCACGACGATGATGTGCGAGCGGTTAGTGCAACAACTTTGCTTCCTATCACTGCAGAATTTGTTCGGATGAGCTCGAAGGAACGTATACACGACGTGATCACAACATTGTGGGACTGTTTGGTGGATCTGAAAGACGATTTGACAGCTTCTACTGCAGCAGTAATGGACTTGATTGCCAAAATGTTTGAACAGCCTGGTGTTATGGATATCGTGCGTTCTGGATGCTCTCTAGCCGATCTTGTACCACGTCTATATCCTTTTTTCAGACATACTATCACTGGGGTTCGCCTTGCCGTACTTAATACGTTGTTAACTTTCTTGACCTGCCGTACTGCCGCGGAATGGGTTGATGAACGCGTCTATCGACTTGTTTTCCAAAACTTGGTTGTTGAAGAGAAGCCAGAAATCCTGAAGACTACTTTAAATGTCTGGAGACATCTAACTATGAACGGCTATGTTGATTCACAGTACGTGTTGCAAGGAACGCAAAACTGGCTTGGAAGCTGGTTTGAAGTTACCATGACTCCGATCGGACAAGCTATAGATATCGCCACACATTTCTACAAACCACCTGGAGCATTTGGTTTTGGTGGAGCAACCTCCATAGATGCATCTGCACGAAAAGAGAGAACTTCGAAAATGGACGTTGATGTCGGGATTGGAACCAGCAAAAACGAAGATGCTACCCACAACTTAGACGTCGGCATGATATCCCAGGACTTCTCATTAATCACTACTGAGCAAGTTCTACGCTGCCGCATTGCATGCGCCGAAGCGCTTGGCATAGCTATGAGTTCGTGGCCAGATGACTCGATGGAGTTATCATATCAAGAAGTACTGTTGACTTTATTGTCGTCCCAGTGGGCCTTGAAACGCCAATTGGGTGCAATGGTTATTGAAGAATGGGCCAAAGCAGTACTGAAATCCCGATATAACGCGGACTGTATCAGTCATGCTCCAGTTAATGCCATCCTTGCTTTATCACACAAATTTCCTCAGACACTGTCTCAAGCTATGATTGCCAATCTGGAAAATGCGGCAACCCAGACCACCAATTTCTATTTTGAGCTTGTTTACCTGTTAAAGCGAATCCGTGGCGAATGTCAAGCGTTACTGAATGGATTTATTGAAGCAAAGGTGCCTGCTACAATGATTCCTACTTTACCCTCGTTTGTACTGGGTGAGGTTCTTCCTGAGCAAGAGAATCTTTTTACTATTGAGACAGCTAGCTGGGTAGTTGGGGAATCATACGACGCGCTTGTCGCTCGCTTACCAAGGGGCAAAGGGAAAGCAGCCGCGCTAAAAAGTTTGGAAGACCGTCAAAGGCGTGTAGTATCTTCAATTGGTTATTATGAAGAGTTGAAACAAAAAGTCGAAATCAATGTATACGCAGCCACTGCAGGTGCTGTTGTTGAACTTGGCGTTTTACCAGCAAAATTAAATCCTATTATTCGCAGTGTCATGAATAGCGTCAAAGTAAGCAGACCTGGTATGCTAACAGCATTTATAACTACCTTTGTAGTTTGAAGAAAACTGTGATCTTCAGCAGAGGTCTGCTTCAACACTAGCTGATTTGGTAGCGTTATGTGCTCGATCAACAGCTCGACTGAATCCAAACGACAAAATCGTGAAGAATCTTTGCACGTTTCTTTGTTCAGATACAAGCAAGACTCCTTTGTTGGAGGACAGTCCGGTCAAGTCAGCTATTTTATCTATTCAAAAAGAGGATACTGGGAAATCTGCAGCCAATACATCCAAAGAAGCTCCAATTATCACGCCAGAACAAAAAGAAGCACAGCTAATGAAGCGTGGCGCAGAGACCTCGCTACGTGTCTTATGCGACCGCTTTGGTAGCAAAGTATTTGATATTGTTCCTATGATGTGGGAGTGCATGTCGCTTAAGCTTAGAAACGTCTTTGGAAAAGCCGGCAGGACCGACGGTGCGGATGACGCAGACGCATTGATTTCCTCGGACTATTCTATTGGGCAAGAAGTGATTGATGCGTTGACTGTAGTGACCACAGTTGTTCCATATATTTCGTCTGAACTTTGGGGCCAGGTACGCAGTAATTCCAATAATGTGTGATAGCTGACCGTGAGTTATGGAAGGTGGCGGAGATCGTTCCTGATATTTGCAATGCCCTTCGGTCATCCTTTGCAGTTATTCGTCATCTCAGCGCTCGTTGTCTCGCGACTATCGCCAATGTCATCACAGCAGAAACTATGCAGATCGTGATCGAACGTGTATTACCAGAGCTAGGAAACACAATGAACGTGTACAACCGCCAGGGTGCAGCAGAACTGGTTTACCATCTCGTACAGCTGCTGGATACCAAAGTGTTACCTTACACAATATTCTTGATTGTACCAATTCTAGGACGCATGAGTGATGTGGATGATTCTGTTCGACTTATATGTACCAACTGTTTTGCATTACTTATCAAATTGGTTCCTTTGGAGGCTGGTATACCTGATCCGCCTGGCATGTCGAAGGAAATGCTGGCACATCGTGACGAAGAGCGACGTTTCCTGTCACAACTTCTGGACAGCTCAAAGGTCGAGAATTTCGAAATACCCGTGAAAATTAAAGCAGAACTTCGGAAATATCAGCAAGAAGGTGTTAGTTGGTTGGCATTTCTTAACAAGTTTCACTTACATGGCATCTTGTGCGACGGTATGTTAAACTCTGGCATTTTTTGCGTATAACTCATTCTTGATGTAGATATGGGTCTTGGAAAAACTTTGCAGTCTATTTGTATATTAGCAAGCGACCATTACTTACGTGCAGAGCGCTACAAGGCGAGCAAGGCGCCTGATTCCATACCATGTCCATCTCTTGTCATTTGTCCGCCCACTCTTACCGGTCACTGGTATCACGAAGTCCGAAATTATGCGGAAAACCTAAAACCAATGTTATACACTGGTGGCCCTGGCGAACGAAAGCGGTATGTCTTATGGATGAGCTATTGCCGGATCTAACTATCTTATTGTTAGTTTACGTTCTGTATTTGGTAAACATGACGTGATCATCATGTCGTACGATATTATTCGCAACGACATTGATGATCTGGCAGGCGTGCAGTGGAATTATTGTATTCTCGATGAAGGACATATTATCAAGAACGGGAGAACAAAGATCACTAGAGCTATTAAATCTGTTAAATCAAATCATCGTTTAATATTATCCGGAACACCGATTCAGGTACATTCGGCGTTGATAATGGCGATTGGCTCATTTCTTCCTAGAATAACGTTTTGGAACTATGGTCGTTGTTCGATTTTCTCATGCCTGGATTTTTGGGCTCGGAGAAAATGTTCAATGAAAGATTTGGAAAGCCAATCCTTGCTAGCCGTGATGCTAAAAGCTCATCGAAAGATCAAGAAGCAGGTAACTTGAAATCGAGGGTATATTGTTTCGAGATAGCTAACGTGATAGATAGGAGCGTTGGCCTTAGAAGCCTTACACAAGCAAGTATTACCATTTCTTTTGCGACGTCTTAAAGAAGATGTGCTACATGATCTGCCTCCAAAGATTATCCAAGACTACTATTGCGAGCTCAGTGACCTACAGGTGCGTGCTAAAACGGTATCGTTGACGAGATATAGATACTGATTCCACATTATTAAAACAGAAAAATCTGTACGAAGAGTTTGCAAAGTCGCAAGCGAAAAATGCGGTCGAACAGGATCTTGAGAGTGATGATACAAAATCTAACGGTAGTGGCAGATCTGCAACCCATATCTTCCAGGCATTACAGTATCTACGAAAGCTTTGCAATCACCCACTTCTTGTCGTCAATGAAAAACACCCTAGTTACGATAAGGTCCAGCAGATGCTCACGAGAACTGGTACTTCATTACACGACATTAACAATGCGCCAAAGTTAATGGGTCTGAAACAATTACTGGGTGAATGTGGTATTGGTGTGACCAATACTGAACCTGAAGCAGACCCTGCGTCAATAACCACAGTAGGCGCTGTGAGTCAGCACCGTGCTCTCATTTTCTGTCAGCTTAAAACCATGCTGGACATCATCGAAACCGATCTATTCAAGAAACTGATGCCTACTGTCAGTTATTTGCGCCTGGATGGTTCTGTGGATGCAAGTCGGCGACATGAACTCGTCCAGAAGTTCAACGCAGATCCGTCTATCGATGTTTTGCTTTTGACGACTCATGTTGGTGGTCTTGGTTTAAACTTGACCGGAGCAGACACAGTCATCTTTGTCGAGCATGACTGGAACCCGATGAAGGATCTACAGGCAATGGATCGTGCGCATCGTATCGGTCAAAAGAAAGTAGTGAACGTCTATCGCTTGATCACACGTGGCACTCTTGAAGAAAAGATCATGGGTCTTCAGAAATTCAAGCTGAATATAGCTAATACCGTGGTGAACCAACAGAATTCTGGATTACAAAGCATGGACACTGATCAGATTCTGGACCTATTTAATGTCAGTGGTGCAGACGAGACGGAAGCCAAACAAAAGAAAGCTAGGAAGGCTAAATCTGTAGAAACGGAAGGCACTGGAAAAGCGAAGCATGTTTTGGAAAACTTGGAAAACTTATGGGAGGAAAAGGATTACGAAGAAGAATATAATATTGATAGTTTTATTAGCAGTTTGAAGTAATGGGTCATCAAAGAAGCAATAAACAAAGCCTATGGTTTACCTATCGTAGGTGTTATATTTATCTTTTTAGTCGACTTTGAGCTCTTTTATCATTTGTGGATTTTAAGAAGCAAAACCGCGGTTGGCAACTCGATATTCAGTCAGCAAGGTCATGGTCCAGTGAGTGATCTTTAGTCTGTGTCAGGGTAAGGGAGTGGGACAAAGTGACAAAGCTGGTTAGGAAATAGAAAGCATAAGAAGGTTACTAGGTTCTCGTGTAACGGTTTTAGTAAAAGTTTCCTTACATAGTGATTTTATCTGAGATCGCTATTGTGATAGACAAATAAAGTGTTTATTTTAAGAATAATGGGAGCTAGCTAGCTATCTATATCGTAGAGTTTAAGCTTGATGAGTTTCGTTAAGTGACTTTCCAGTCATAAGACCAGTGATGGTGTTGTTCATCAACTCGATCTCCGAGGCGGGTACATGAACGTTGGTATATTGAAGGGCTGGCGCAAGGAAATTGAATACGTTGGCCAGCGTCTTGTTCGTGTCACCTCGGCCAAGGTTACCCAGATCCCAGTTGTGCTAAAAGAACGCATATATACGGTAAGTACAACTATACGATCCGGATGAGCTTGCGCTCTTTTTTTTTTTTTTTTTACCTCTACAGTGCTAAGGGTAGAGTAATCTAGAAACAAAGAAAAAAAGAAGCGAGGTCATTAATGATAGCCTATTTCAGAATACGGACAACTTACGAGTATAGAAGGTGTCATCGCGTGTTCCCTTTAACTTCTCAGGGATCTTTCCGAGAAGCAAAGACCAGATGTGGTTACGGATGGGGTAGGTCTTGTTCTGGAAAGTAAACAAGGTTCAGTAACTGGAAGTCAGGACCGATCATGCCATTACCTCATCGAAAGTAAGAAGCACCAAAGTTTTGTCCAACAACTTGGTGTTGTTAAGGGTGGATTTGTAAAACTTCTGGAGCCAATTGCCGGCGAAGGTGGCGTTGGTGTCTATCGTATCGGTTAATGTTAAACGAAAAAAAAAAAAAAGGAAGATCTGTGGATAAAGAAAAGGTGCTTTACCATGGCCATCGTTGTCCATATTAGGTGTGTAGCTAAAAAAGCAAAGCGAGTTATATCAGTAAGCCTTTCAGATTGACGAACTGCAAATGTACGTACAACATCCAGTTGGGAAGGTTACCGGATTCGATGTCCTGCTCGAGTTCCTTGGCTAATTTTTTTTGGGTACGTTCATTTAGCTTTTGGCATATTTGGTAGGATGCATGGACTTACCATTGACGATGTTCTGAAGTCGTGTTTTGTTCTGATTCACGGAGTCAAAACTAACGGCGGGGTTATGCTTGCGCATGTATGTGCCATTTTCGCTCTTGTAAATATATCCAGTGAAACCAGTGTAGGGAAGATCTTCCTGATAAAGCTTCCAGGTCAAACCCTTAGCTTCCAACAGATCATAGATGGTGCTGATGTTTGCTGGAATGTTGTAATAGTCATCGTTAGTGAGACCAAAAGTGGATCCGCCACCAGCAGCAACGTAGTTTGGTTCGGAAGGATGCGTCAAAGCTATGGAAAAGTTATTAAACGCTTATATTCGTATTGTTTAAATGGATAGAGCACCATACCATTGAAGTTCGTCAACGTGATACCCTCACGCTCCAAAGATTTGAATTGAGGAAGACTGTCGATCAAAGAGAAGTCCTAAGGTTGTATTAGAAGATCATCCTACAGTAAGTTGGATGAGCTTACTTCGTTCTCGAACCACACTTGGAGGATGTGATCAAATGCTTTTCCGGTTGCTGCACCCGACTTTCCTCCCGTAGCTTTGCCATGGCCTGCGTGACCTCCACTAGCCTTGCCATGACCGGAGTGGTGATGTGCGGATTTGCCGTGGCGCGAATGGTCGCCATGACCACAGGCCATAGCAGAAGAGGTCAAACAGACGAGAGTTATGATCGATGCTAAAGAAAGGCGCATGGTAGGAATAAGGGCGATCTGTTGCCAAGACTTCGTACATTTCTGCTTTATATATGCGTCTGTTTCCCGCCGCTTCCATTTAAAGACAACAACTGGGAAACATTGACTGATCTCTGCGTGTTTGAATGATTCACACCGATTGGCGACAATATTGATTGTAAGAATCTTGTGTTCCCAGCTTATTGCACCCTGCATTTTATTAACTTAAAAGGGAAAAAGTATCCCAATACAGGTCAAACAATTTATTTTTCTGTCTTTGCACTTCATATTCTTTCAGAACGTAAATGTTTCCGCTTCATTCAGTAATCTGATTTCCTGAAACACGGATGTGATACGTTGGTCTACTTCCGGAACAAAAACAAGCATTTCCAAGGTAGTAAGGAAAGGACGGCATTCCACATGATACTGTGCCAATCAAGTATGGATGAATAGGGATGATAGATTGATTGGATCAGGAACCTACCAGTCGGAGTGTCTCTTTGAACCATCCATGGACCCACCAGTAAGTCCAATTAGCGTTGGGATCTTCGTTCTTGGCGTCAAGCGATGCTAAAAGCTCCTGTAGAACCTGCACAAACTTCTGATACATCACCATGAACACTTCCTTCTCTTCTCTTGTCACGCTTGTAAGCGAATTTTCCACGATACGAAGGGTGTCCAACTCTTGTTGTGACTCCGCTTGTGCCACTATGCAAGGGAAAAACCATATCCAGGTTAAAACCGATATGGTATGTAATGGAACACAATGACAACTTACTCTCGGTGAGCGGACTTTTCGCTCTTTTGGCTTCGTTCACTTGGTGTAGACTTCTGAAGTTCTCCAATTTCATTTTTACCTGTTGCACACGAGAAACGACCTTATTCAATGTGTTCTTCAATATCTCCCACGGATACGATCTATATCACACATAAGCCTTCACAAGGACAAAGACCTGAATTTTTTTTTTTTGTTACCGAGCTGCGTTATCTAACTGTTCTTGCTGGAAAGTCCACGTAATCACGGATGCTGGATCGATGACACGGTAGTTAAGAAGTTTATCCAACAAAATCCCCAAGAACTAGGTCAATACGTGTTTAGTCTCTTCAAATGCGGGTAATTTAAAGTTGATTACGCACTTGACTATTGTTCCTCCAGAAAGATGCCACAATTTCCACGGTGTGTACACGTCCCTCTGGGGTCGAATTCACATATCTCATCAGTTCAAGATATCTAATCAATTGTTAAAATATGAAAAATCTGTACGTTCAATATAAGAGGTTTACCTCTCAACCACATTTAGGACATGTGAGAAACTTTTGCTTCCTACAAGCAAAAGGCACTGAAGAAATAGGTTCCTTACTATCCTTAGTCGGGTCTGCTCGTCGACACCTTGTTGCACCTGGATATCGTTGAATTTATCAAGGATATCTCGCACTTCTTCCACAGTCTTTTTTGCCCGAAGACTATCTATAACAGATTTGGCCTGGTCATATAAAGGGTGGTTGGGATCTTTGTATTCGAATTCCGGTCCTGGGGCTTCTTGTGGAATCATCGACAAGAATTCCTCGGGAATACTAGTTTTGATTCTTTCGTAGTAACTTAATCGGATTTCCTTATCCAGGGTTTCACGGATAAAACTGTATTGTGGATGACTTCGGTCCAGTTCCAAGGCATGTTTCCTAAAATTCGACTTTAGGAAATGTTTGTAAGATCACTTCTTACCAAGCCTTCCAATCCCACTGGAACCCAAAGTTGCTCATATGGTGCGAGAACCAGCACCACAAACGGTAGACACACTCTGTATCCATGTATGGCAAACGATCGAATAAAGTTTTCACTACTTTTCCTAATGCCAATGGAGTGTTTACACCTTCACTTCGGGAGAGCTCGGTTAAAACACACGAATAAAATATCTGTCGGAAAGGCGGCGATGGAGTCTTGAGCATTTGCGTGAAAATTATCTGCAACGATACGTTAAAGAAAGCTTCTGGTCTTGTTGCTTCCTTACCTCAATCAAGAGATCGGGTAGATTCCAAGTACTGACATCCTGCATTACAGTATCTCCGTCTTTCCGGTTGTCTCGATTTTCAGCGACTGCAGATGCTGCACGGAAGTACCCGGGCTCAAAACTTTGAGAAATTCCTAGCAAGTATTTTGCACACTCTTTGCGGTTCTGTTCGAAAATGCGAATAGTATCTGTAATTACATCGCTGAGAAGGAAATATTCGAGACTGTCATGACGTGGAATGGTAGGCAGCGACTGACACGAACGATGTTAGCACGGATAGTGCATGTTAAACTAGTAAGCAACTTACGTTGCCTTCGTCATCCACAAAGATTTTCAGTACTGTTTGAGGAG
Source organism: Apophysomyces variabilis (assembly GCA_002749535.1). Classification (NCBI taxonomy): domain Eukaryota; kingdom Fungi; phylum Mucoromycota; class Mucoromycetes; order Mucorales; family Mucoraceae; genus Apophysomyces; species Apophysomyces variabilis. The sequence continues at coordinate 87,989 of MZZL01000408.1, read as the reverse complement.
CAATATATGTTATGTTTTCAGAGTGAGGAGGCAGCTGGAATTGAGGCAAATCATGCTGTATTTGATATATGTTAGTTGGTGTTCTTTTTGTACACCAGCCTCCATTACCTGAAGCGCAGAGTTGAATTCGCTGTCGAACCAGCGATGAGGTTTGGGAATTACTGCCACCTTTGATGAAGTAAGTTTAATCTTGTTTTATCGTTTAGCAATGAATCATACCTCCCAGCCGTTCATCTGAAGGTTCTGAATGAGAGACCATAAGTGAACCAAGGGCTACAAATTTTTGAACTTGTTAGCAAATCTGCTCTTTGATAGTTATAACACCTACATCTTTGTTCATAGAAAATCTTGGGTCTTGATATTGTTTCAAGATGTTGAAAGGTTCGATTTTTCCTCGTCGTTGCATATAAGCATCAATCTTACTCAAAATTTGCTCAAGATCGGCCAGATCACGTCCATGAAGTTCCTTCGCACACTGAGAACAAGTTAACTATTGCATATGGAGTAGCAAAATTGCTTACCCATGGCAACGTCGACAAGACAATGTATACAATACAATCCAGACGGCACTACCGGAAAGATGAGCTTTTGTGAATGCAAACTGAGGATTTACCCTTAGTTGGGCAGATTCATCCAAAGCAGATAACAAACTATTAATCAAACCGCAGTAAACTGTGGGCAGAATGACGTTGACATTGACAAGCTCGCCATAAAACCGCAAAAGTTGCTTAAGTTTGAAGAAATCCGATCGTTCGATGATTTCCTGGAGCATTCCATTGAACTCGTCCATGAGTTTACCGACCACTTCATGATTGCAAACGTTTAAGAGTCCTAAAAGAGTGGCATATACGGGTGCCTTGGCGGGAATTTCGCATATGCTGCGTTTTGGCAAATTAATTCGATGGGGTCAGCTATAGGTTTCTTTTAGTCGTACCAGGCCTTGAAGGTATCTTGCACCGTTGTAGGATACTTTGAGTAATCATTGTCCAAGATATTTTTCATTTTATTCAAATTGACTTGCAATTCAGGTGAGATCTAGTCAACCCGTTGAGCTCCATGCTGTAGGTTATATTCACGCGTATTACCTTGTCGCCGATCTTAATAATAAGACCCTTAAGGCGGACTTCGATGTCTTCCATTTCCTCGTCCTTTGGTGGTGAAGCTGCGCGATTAGGATTGTGTCGATAGGGTCTTCTATCATCTAAAGTAGTTTGGGTTAACTGACATTGCGCTATGGCTAATGTCGCACCTCTGTTATATCGAGGACCGCCTCCTCCGCCAGATCCTCTGTAACGATTGCCTGCAGTAAAAAGTAAATAACCTGCCAAAGCGATTAAAGCACGTCAGCTTGTTACCGCCGTCATGTCGCGATCTGTAGCCTCTTGATTCGTAGCTCATTGCAGATTCCACGCTTAAGCAAGAGTACCTAGTGGTGGCTTAAGTGACCGCAACATGGAGACGGCGTTCGGTAATCGAGCTTTAATGTTCGGAGAATCAATATTGAGGTGGTGAATTGTCAACCAATAACGCGAAGGTCACCGATTAATCTCTTACTTTCGCCTGTCTAGACTCTTCAGACTTGTTGAGTAGTTAATGATATTAACACGTTGCCAAAAGCTATATCACCCTAAGCAAGGGTTTTGCCTATGTTTTATTTAAATCGGCTACACCAAGAATCAAGACACTGCTTGTCTTTGGACGTGAAAAGTCATACACACCTCTTCATCAATCTTTAATTGGTGTACTTCTGTTTCCTACCTATCCTTACCGCAGAATAAGTGCAACATAGCAAAACAGATATAATATAATATATAATTAGTGTCGGAGTGCTGGTCGAGACTTTCGTTGTACGTGAAACGAGTCTTAAAGGGTACACTATGAAGTTGGCAAGTCAGTCGATCAGGCTCGCAAGATTTAATACATTAACGAGCTGATGAATATCATTGTATATTTCTCAATGGCTAGCATTAACAGATCTCCTGATAGCCATACCAGTAAAGAAACTTTTTTTTTTAATTTCGCAAACTGCTGATAGCACTCTAACACACTTTTTTACATCATGGGTTTCCAACAAAATATGTTGTATACAAGTAGCGTGGGCACCTGTTATTTCTTATTTTTTTTTTCGCTTGTAGAATATGTATACTGATTGCACTCCAGGTTGTCTTGCAAGTTTGGTTTGGGCATGAACGTACAAATGATCGGAGTTTGGACGTTTGAAAAAAGAATGTATTGGGGGCGAACGTTTCCCTGAAAGGGCTACTCAATGCTTTGATATGGTTACTAGCGGTCAGCGAACCCAAAAAAGGAGATCAGCAACTGCTGATGAGCCTAACAATAAGAAAAGGCAAACCACGACGCGATCACAGAAAGCAGCACAAGAAAAATATGCAGGCAACGCAAAGAAGGCGATGACGGAAGAACCTAGAAAGGTTAAAGAAGATTCAAAGCTAGTTACTGGAATGAGAACAAGAAGCGGCAGCCATGGACGGAAACCTATGAAGTCTAATACATTACCAGAAGTGATAAGGCAACCACCACGCGTTAAAAAAGCCAAACCAGTTAGAAAGACATTGCTTCAACCTGATGCGCACCAGTTAAATAATCTATTTCAACACAGTCAGAATCGTCCACCGCCGAAGCCGATCGCTGTCAAACCTCCTGAGAAGCTTACGTTACCCAAAAAGATCGTATCTGGTACTGTAGAAGAAAAGAAGTCGCTCAGAGAAGAATTGGAAAAAAAGCAAAAAGAAATCAAAAACCTGGAAACAAACTCAGAGGAGCCATCAGAAAAAGAAACAAACGAAGAAGGTAATACAAACAGAAGCATTGAGATATGATATTGAATCCGTGATAGTTATACTATGTCCTTTCTGCTCTGAGGAACTCAGGCAGCCACTGCCAAATAACGTTCAAGAAGCTCTGGAGGCGATCTGGGCAAAAGACAAAGAATATGAAGAGAAACAGCATTCTAAAATATTTCAACCTTCTAGTCTATCAGAAGGAACAGTTCGACCGCATATCCGATTGAAACGAGGGGCGTCGAATTTGGAGCAGTTTACTTTCTGCCGGATGCATGAGTTTGAGATGGTCATTAAACCACAAGGAAAGGAAAAAGGATATCCGTTGGAAATCCAGTTTGAAAGTCTTCCTGGGAGACTGAGGAAACTGCAGCCAGAGCTAGAAGATATTATCTCAGGGAAAGTTCAAAGTACCTTCCGGGATACTGCCATCAAGGCATACCAAGAGCTTGGTAGGAATCGTGCCAGGAGTACTATGGGCGTGATGGCGCGCTTTGAAACAACACTGGTAAGCCTGATGGGTGCAAAGGACCTCGCCTGTATTCATCATGTCTTTAGCCAGGTTACTATGGGTCACGAGGTGCAAGTGTTATTTTACACACTCTAAGCGCCATGTTCTTGCATACGGGGATGCTGACCAAAGAGAAGACAGCGCCTCAGCTTCCAATGGAATATTTACAGCAAGTTATGGTTCCAGAAGCAGGATGTCGACTTATAAGAGAAGATCTGCAGGCCAAACAAAAAGCCAAAAAGAACAAGAAGGACATTTCACTGGAAGACGCATTGGACGTTATGAAAGATAGTTGCGAATTTGGAAATATGGTACATTCAAGTCAGGACGATGATACGAAAGGTGTAAAGTATGTATCTTCAGAAGACGAGTCATGACAAGTTATGCGAGAATATATCTGTTCAATACAAACCTCTTCACTTCCATACATCTTCTGGCCTCTTGAAGTGGTCATGCCTTGGGAGGGTTTAGTCCTATTCTGTGTATTTATGAGAGGTAGTAACGCTTAATCAAAGTACAACTAGGGATTATACAGTGCATTGACAAGACTGTGCTGTGCTTCAACACAGTACGACCCAATTCGAAAGTAGCGCCATGTGTTCAGTATGAGTACCGTTAGTTGCCTGCTCTGAAGCTTTCGCAAAGGTCGGATCTCCGATACAGAATGCAATCAACCGAAAACTCTTTCTAAATTATGAACGGAATCTGGAAGACGTAATTGCCGCAGCTATAGGACAACTAGTACCAAAGGAAACCCAAAGCAAAAAAAAAAAAAAA